>OX439439.1:16449434-16620681 GCA_949319885.1 Mecyna flavalis
ACCTATTCCTTTTGCTTTATTTATATAAGGATTCTTAAGATACATTCGGTCTATCTAATCATTCGTAATAATAATATAAATAACCGGATAGACATTTCTATACCTAACACAGATAACCTAAGGAAAAAACACAATGAAAAAGCATAAAATTCTTTCAATATATAATAGGTAATATCCCTGGACACACACACAACGCCGTATTAATACAACAAATTAATTTACGTAAAGAATAAAATAAAACAACACTTAGGAGAAGTGAAAACACTGGTTAATGTCCTTTTTAATTTTTTTCTAAATAGATTATTGACAGTAATACTGATATTTAACAATGAAACTAAGACTATTATCAAAATACGAATTGTTGACAAGTCTTAATTATTGAAATAAAGGAACACCAACCTCTTCTCCTCAGTGCCAAGCCGCTTGCACGTGCCGGGCCCGGCGTAGTATGTTTCTTTCTTCAATGTAGACGTTGCCTCATATCACAGGATCCATAGGGGTAATTAAACTGTTCTGGATTGCACTTGCACACACTGATTGTCCTGACCAACGCTAAATTGGTGGTCGAATTAAAGTTCACGTAAAAAAACTGGTGCTGTTGCGCGCACGCTAGGCGTTGAAATGCTTTGGTCTGGTAACAGACGCTCTGCCGTGATGATCGCTCACGGCAGTTCACTTGGAGGGTTCACATTGAGGGCCAGATGCGTACTGAATATGCCGTGATGATTCGCTCACGTCATGTCACTTCGAGGGTCGTAGGCGCACTGACTATGCCAGCCAATATGGCGGCGTGACGTCGAATAGAAAAGGGTTCCCAGTGAAAAAATATAAAATTACCACTAGGCAAATCCCTTCCAAATTGTGTTGTTTTATCCTAATTAAAAACAAACAGAAAAATAACTATTTCGGTACGAAACACGAATTTATCTGTGATGAGACTGGTTTTAAAGGTTGCGTAATAAAGTATACTAGGTATGTGAACAGTGTCCAGGAATATCGATGCATCTTTTCAATTTGATCAAAGTGCGCAAGCAACAGGAGTTATTGTTGACATTTAACCAATAGCGAATGGAACAAACAGCAGGAAATAAGCTGAATCAACTGCAATAGTGCAGCGGCGATGAATAAAACATGCAGCGATTGGACGCACTCCTTGCGGATTGGTGCGGGAATGTGATGATGGGAGAAGCGGTCACTCTTTCTTTTATAAGACTATACTAGCTGATTAACTATCCGGTAGGTAGGTAGTGGCAGGCAGGCGGCAGAAGAATACTGTAAAAAAACTGGCTCAACGGAATGTTCTTTTATGAATCTCCCGGTGCTCTCGCTGCACTACGATCATGGAACTATAAGGTGGGTAGTGCGCCTGCTAACTGAAGTTATGTAATGTATGGACATCAATATTGAATATCCAGAATTGTTTTGTGTGGTAGCATGGCTCTACCGCACATGCGGACAGATCTTGTTTGTCAGGTGAAATGGGCGGTATCTACCCTCCAGGTCCTACCCTAATCATCTTCTAGTCTACCAACTTAAGTTCCAAAAATAAATCAATTCAATAAAAGCGCCTCCTTGCCTTCTTTAAACTTTGCCCCATGTACACACAGAAGATCGACGAATGCTTTGCTATACTGCGCTTCGTTTGGCGAGTAAGAGAGTGCTGAATGCCTAAATTTCTTCAAAATCGAACCCTTGGCCTCTGATGTGATAACCAACTTCTTAACCATTACACGAAATCAGTCAATAGTTTGACCACACGGAAGAACCGGTCTTATTATTAGGTAGAAAACTAAATCTTTTTTATTTACTGCAATGTTTAACAAGACGTGCAGATGGTACACCTGATGCTAAGCGCCACGTCCGCCCTTAGACAGTTCAGTGCCAAACAATAACTAAGCAGTTACTGTCTGGCACTGTCCTGCGCCCGCTACACCGAGACGACAGTTATTAGGTCTCATATACCCAGTAATTTCACTAAATCGGTAGTCTAAAAATTAAATACATAGGTAAACCAAATGCTTAACTCTAGGCGCCCCGCTACTCCCATGACCGTACGGCGGCGAATCCAAGGAATGCATTGATTCCCGCAACCCGCCGTTCCTGATTATCTGATAAATATTGCATGAGCGGCTCCTAGCGGCCGAACTTATCCTCAGGATGAAATCATTTCCAATACATTACCAGACTACTTGTTTAAATTCATTGAGGATTCTTTACAATGTTATAAATGTGAAAGTTGTAGATACTTGGTTGTAGTTTCAAAGGGGCTAAGTTTTAAGAAAGCGCTTCAATTAATTTGGTTATTTATATAGCTTAAGTTGGTAGTCTAGCACTTACACTACAGGATTCCGCGACTTCTTAATCTGAGTGTAATTTTGGAGCTACAGAGAAGACTTTTCCACAGAAATAATACCTCATTACTAATTCTATGAACTCTTCAAAGGGCCCTATCGACTTTAAATACGTAATTATGTCATATTATATTTGAAAATCAGGAAACCTACACAAACGAATAGCTGTGCAGCCATAATCCATTTGGTCTGGTTCCCCTTTTAAGGTTGTTAATTGGTATGGTTCTCCTGTTAAGGGTTGCGGAGGTCAGATGACAGTCGCTCCAATGCAACTGGACTTGTCAAATCCTGGATCGTAGTTTATGCGGACCCTCACTAAATAAAACTCGCGTATATTCTACATTTTAAAATTAAACCCGACGTTTCGACTACTTTTCAGTAGCCGTGATCACGGTATGACTCAGGTGTTATGCGTCAAAAAGTTATTTAAATTGTTATTTCTACCTCCACTTTTATAATTATTTTAGAATAATCAGCAATCGTCGTCTTCACTATCATTCAATACGTTCTATCCACGCAGTAGGAGCTGATGGTGTCTTGAAGCTGCACAGTATTGTGCTGTCCATTGGAACCCATTAGATGTAATACTGGGTCCCAAGGACCCTCACTAGTTTCGGGAACAGGTCGAATTAAGAAGATATTTGAAGATCCGAGTTGATAACTTTTCATGTACCTACTCAAACACTTTATACCTACGTAAATCAAAAACCACTTTCGCCTTGTTCTTTCATTGTTAAATATGTTTAAAAGTTTCACTTTCAAGTCATTGAAATATTTCAAGAACAATACGGCTTTAGTTATTTGAAAGAGCGGGTCAAATGTTACAGGCCGTTATAATCAGATCATTTTCATAAAATTGTACTTTACTGTGCTTAAAAAAGGATAGTCGTGCACGAAAATATAAGAAAAATTGTGATGTCACCATTTGCACCAGTTCAAGACCGGTTAGTAATCCTTGAAATAAATTAATAATCCTTATTAAATAAAAAAAATTATAGGAAATATGAACGAAGGATAGGTACATTTCAAAAGGCACGCAGTAGTCCCACTTTCACTCCAATTACCATAGGGAAATACAAGCAAACAATTTATTTAATGAAACATCTCTACATAGAAACAGAGTAAATAAAATATAACATACACAAGGAACAAGCTACGTGTGTCATTATTTATTCAATCATAAATAATTTGAGATATTCTATGTTGTCGCAAGAAAAATGTAATGTATCTTGCTACATTCCAAAACTTGAGTGTCATACTAAATTTGAATTCACCGGAAAAAAACGTGATATTACAATAATATGATGAAATAGGTGTTACTTAGGTTACTTTATTGTCTATAACAAATGTTTAAATTGTTTAAGGACTTGTACGTTCTATTCCATTTACTGTATTGTATTACCGGAGACGCTGCACCCCCCAAAATTTACCCCCGTGATGCTGCAACAATCATATGCAAAGATGCTGTGGCCAATGATTGTATGTAGGCTTTTCTGATCTTCTAGCCTTTGATGGCAGTGTACTGGGCTAATATAAAGACAGGTATCACCTGCAATATATATTATATAACCTACTACACTAACACAAAAACTACAAACAGACTACAAGCGAGAATTGAACCTACGATCATGTTTCACGGAGGAAGTTAAACTTTCGCATATTGAAATTCACAAATAATAAACAATAAAATGTTAACAGTTTTCTGCGTGAGAGTACAATTTAAAGTGTAGTACTTAACACCCGCGCGCGCGTTAAATATCGCAAGTTGATAATGCCACCGCTGCCGGCCCCTGAATACTAATGACAGGGTAACCACACGGCGGTCAAACGTAAGACTGTATTTTTTCATGAAACTGCAGCTATAAATGAAGTTTCTATTTGTTTGTTTCTTATACAGCGTGGAATTTTAGTCGTTGTTTTCCCGCAGTAAAATGATTCCATCACAGTTGTAAAATAAATTAATAAAGTTCTTTTTATAGTCGAATCAAAAGTTTTACGATTATGATAGACGAAATTCGACCCAATAGTACTTACTAGCTGCGTCACGGACGGTCACCGGACGGGGTCATTGCCCTTCGCGTTTATCAAGAAATTGATTATTTACTATTTACTCATATTTGGTTTCCATTTTTCCATTAAAATTTAGGAAAAATTCAAAAATGTTTTAAAAAAAATTAAATAAAATATCAAAAAAAATTACTTGCGTAAATCGATAGTACTACTAAAGGTAAAGCGTTCTGCTGCGGGAAAACAACGACTAAAAAAACACGCAGTATATTGCCTAATGACGACCCAGAAATGTGCTATTTGGCAGTCAGGCACGCAGTCCACCTAATTGTAAGCAGCTATTGCGTATTCTATTGAGATACACATAACAAATATGTATAGGTCAAAATGCTTTCACATTGGTAGGCTCCTCTTGTATCCGAGCTATTAATTTAAAGAGTACCTTCGTTGTTTCTGATACTTTTAACACAAGTGCTCTAGCTACTGACTTTAGCGTAAATTCATTACATTAACGAATATCTTGCTTGTTTTTTATTCAGCAAAGACGTTCCTCATTAAGATGTTAAACTCAGCCACCCTAGCAATAGCAGTTGTGAGTGCGCGATACTTATCTGTAGTTAGCACCTTTGCTTCGCGGAAACTGCCAAATTGATTCCGCGCGAGTCGCGTGCGTTTTATGCGGTCGACGAAAATTAGCCGATCCCAATCGGTTTTGAGATTTCTTTCAACAACAACATAATAAAGATTGAAGTAAAGTGTGGGTAAAGGTAGGCGGAATGAGTCGTGATTTGAGTGAGTGATTCAGATAATGGTTTTTGGAGATGGAAATAACGCTGGCTTACTTTAGCGTTTATGTGGAAGGTTGTACAATTGTTCATTTTTGTTATGCAATATTTAAATAAATAATATTATTTTACAAAAAATAAAAATCCATTGAAACGGTTTTACAAATACATATAGGGAGGAAGCGACATTGGGCGACGATTCCTGGCCGTTTTTCTATCTTTTGTAGTCAAGCGCTGGCTTATTATAAATAAAAAATAATTTTACGCTAAGAAAACCTTTGGATGGTTCTTAATACAAATCAAGCTCTTATTTGTTTTTTAAATTGCGATAGATTCTAAACAAAATTGAATCGAAATAAATTGCTATAAATTGCGACAAAGGAAGGGAAAATCCTGCGCAAATCAAATGACGTCCGCGCGCAATGCCCGCTTCGTTAGACCCGGACAGGCAATTGTCGCGACTGTGTGCACAAGGCTTTATATTGTAGAATAAATTGTTTTATTACATTAAGGCGTTGCACACACAAAGACACTTTTTGTTGCTGACACGGCAGACCATATTTTTGTAAGTCGACACGAAAAGTGTCTGCTGCACAGACATAGATCTGTGGTCTGCTGCCTTAGATTGTAATTTTTAGTAATAGTTGACGTATGAATATACTTATGTACATGAAATCAAAGACTTGTAGATCAAAATAAGTAGTCCGTTTAAGTATTCCGGGATCAAAAGTACCTTATGTCACTCGGGGATAGTGTACTTTCCAACTGTGAAAGAATTTTCCAAATCGTTTCAGTAGTATCGGAGCCTATTCAATACAAACAAACAAAAAAATCTTTCCTCTGTATAATATTAGTATAGATAACATAGAACACACAGAAGCAGCACATGTTCATCATAATATAAGAATATTAGTCCTGGGTGAGATTCGAACCTACGACTCCTGACGCGTAAGACAAAACGCGCCTTCCGGCCATAGAAATTAAAAAAGTTATTCTCCTAGAAACTCATTCACTTTCACTTTTTTACAAATTATTATCCACTCTTTGTCCGTCGTAAAGAAAAAAAGTCATAAAACAGCAATTTTCTAATTACGAATCTTCAAAAAAATGGAAACAAGGTTGTGAATCAAATGATATTTGCTGTCTGTCTGTGTGGGTCGAGCCACAAGCGAGCCCGTACTTACTTCTGTATCATAGGCTTGAATACAGCTTTTTCTAATAAGTTCAGTCAAAAGCACGTCAGACTATTGTACATACCACTCTTGTGTCGGGGGCATAAGTGCTTTTATCGAACTGCAAGTGTTTACCGTGATGTACTGTTGACCTTACAATTGGACACTTGACTGTTTATTATTTCTACCAAAAAGTAATTTAAAAATAAAAAATTGGTTGCCTGTAAAGTCGGTATACGGGCGAAAGTTTTACGTGACAACGACTTTTTATGTCTGTCTCTCTCGCTCTTAGGCGGGACGCGTGCCTCTCACTCGCTCTCATTGTGAGCGCATAACGTGAGCGGAGCGTAACGCAGTTTCTTGAAGTGTCACCCGGCAAACCAATTTATAAGACGTTGTCACGTCAAAAACATTTTTATTTATCCGATCACAAAAATCCGATCCGAAGTTTATATATAGGTCTTTTGAATCTGGTAGAAAGGAAACAGTCGCCGATCAGAAATATGTAAATTATCGTCTTTGAAATCTCATTTATATAAACCTTTTTTTTTGGCAACGGGATTGTGTTGACAGCGAAGAATTTTTTTCCCTTCAAATGTCAGAGTCGTTGACACGTAAATGATGCATTTGTTATTAAAAGCGTCCATATGCAACAGTAACCGCTTACCTACCATCAGGCGGGCCGTACGATTGAGCGCTATCCTCGTGGCATAAACAAAAGAATCATGGTTGTTGCAAATATCTGACCTGCGACCTGTGGTAAAGTGTTTTTCCTTATGCTAAAACAGTTGGCAGACATGCACGCAGTCATCTTGGTGGTAAGCGGCCACTGCGGCCTTATCTCTTAGCCAGGGAGAGTCGAATATGTTGCCACACTGTAGGGTCCTTTAATTTTCGAGCCTTTGCTTTCTGATGTGGTGTAATAGCCTCAACCATTAGCCATTGAAACCAATTATATAGGTAAATTAGAAACAATCATGGCGATGAAAAAGAGCAACTGCCGAGTTTCTTCCCGGTTAGAAGCAGTATTCCGAACCGGTGGTATAGTCGCATTTCATGTATGTATATTTATCAGTATATCCTAATATTATAATATCTGATCTGTACCTGGTGTAAACTATTATAAACTATTTTTTTTCGATTTGGAAGTGCTTCTTTGAATGCCTATATGATTAAAGATATTTTTGATCTTGATTTTAATTACACCGAATTTCGTCATTGTTTGCACAGCTCGTCATCCTGTGCCCGCCTCCTCCCGTCCCGCGGTACCGTCGTATATTTAATTTCTGTTCGTGAGTTCGCCTTTGAAGTGCGGGGGCTGCATATTAAATTCTCTTAGCCGACGGCGCCCGATCAAAAGCAGTAATTACTTTAATGCAATCCTGCAAATTCGACTGGAGCAGACGTTTTCGCCGCAAGTTGTTTGTGTTTCGTTCACAGGATAATTAATGGGTGGAAGATGATTTTTTTGGGGAAATGTTATGTTTTTGTTAAATCGGGTTATAAAACAAACGTAACGTTTTAAAACAAACTTTGGCCATAACTAGGCGGTAGTAAGTACCTATTTTATTAAGAAGAAACAAGCCTCTAAGAACTTTGCTATAAATGTGGACTGAAATATAAAGTATATGATAGTTCGAGTGACTTCATGCATAGCGAAAATGTGTTATCAGACAATTACTCATAATTTCTTTTTTGCTTTTAAGTTTAAACTTACTGAGAAAATATTAAAACCTCAACCTACGTTTGGACAATAATAGTCTGAATAAAAAAAAAAAGAAAACAATAATGTCATTTAACATTTAAATTAATCATGTGAGCTTACCATCAGGTGCGATACGTAATCGTCGTTTAAGAAAAAGAAACTAAGCTTAGTTAGTATAACATCTAAATCTTTTAAACAAAAATAAAAACAGTAATGCTAAATGAGGATACCACCTGCAAATATCTAAACCGATTTAAAGACACGTACACACAAGCTAACGAGGCGTCTACGGCGAGTGTGCACCGCCTTAATGCTCGATTCGATTTGAAAGCTTTTCTTTTCTTTCGTTTTCTTTTCTTTCATTTCAACACGCCTCTGATTGGTGGAGGCGATTTAGAATGTAATTTTAGATGTGAATTCGAATTTTTCAAATCGCGCTCTGACTGAATGAATCCAGGATTTTTTCGCATTTCTACAGAAGGTTTGATTGAGTGGAATATTTGTACGAGCTCTGCAGATTATTATACATTCTTGTTCAGTATGATTCTTGACAGTAGTGACTGATTTTATTGGAACTAGAAAAATTTTCTTTGATATTAAACGACTAAAGTTTAAAAAGTTTAAATCTATTTAGAATATCCCTTTGCAATTGTTAAGACGCTTACAGTATCCAAATGACATCCGCTTTGATTATAACTAAATATCATAGCTTAAAATATGACAACTTCAAAAGTTGTTGTACCCGAGTCAGAAGTCCTGGAAACCTTCGCATACGGCCATTATTCTCTCAAACACAAACAGGACTCCCCTCAGTTAGGAAGTGCAAGATTTACACTACGCGGTCTGTATCATGTTGCTGCAACGGGACTATTTAGAGCGTGTCCGACACTGAACACCAGGATCATGTGTGGGCGCAGTGGTAGAGGTGAGCGGATAGAGCGGTAAGCGGAAAGTACTTGCGGTGAGCGGAAAGTGCGGTCTTTAAGCGAAATTGGACCTTTGGAAAAAATAATAATAGACGGTTAACTGTCTCAAAAACGATGCATGTTTGTTTGCCATATCTATATATATAAAACTCAAAGGTGACTGACTGACTGACTGAATGACTGACTGACTGACTGACATAGATAGATATCAACGCACAGCCCAAACCACTGGACGGATCGGGCTGAAATTTGGAATGCAGGTAGATGTTATGACGTAGGCATCCGCTAAGAAAGGATTTTGATCAATTCCCACGGGAACGGGAACCACGCGGGTGAAACCGCGGGCGCCCGCTAGTTAATGTTATAGGGATCTAAAGACCGCGACCACAGGGTCCCTTTTCACGGAACGTCACCGTCACCCAGTACAGGGACTCTATAAGGTGAATTGACGATCTTGCGAAGGTTCCGGTGAACTCAAAACGACGCAGAACCGATCACTATGTAGATCCTTAGGGGAAGCCTATATTCAACAGTGGGGTTACGTACGACCACCACTGCTTCAAACCTTCAAATCGCCTTTTCCCGCTAATAGTAGGACCCTACGACGCGTGCGCGGCGGTTAGTGTTTATTCTGCGCGTGGGCAGGTGGCAGAACTGTCGCGCACACAAGCGCTGCGTAAATCACCGCCCGGGACTCTCCTCGCAGATTACAGGCAATTTGTTCCGCGCACTCGTAATCACCACTATAAAATCTTTATTAAATTATTTCTTTTATGTTTGTGGCAGCACTGTAATACAGATGTTCATAGGTAGACATTATAAATAATTTATAAGGAAACTACTTGAATCCTTATTGTTGCGAAGGTTTGTATGGTCCTTTTTAACGTCATAATGGCTGAACTGATTTTGATATAATTTGGTTTGGAGATAGTTAGAGATTTACTAAAAGGTTATTACCATTTTTTTTGAGAGTGTACAGATTACACTTACTAACAGGTTGGAGCTAACAGTCACTCAAGTATTTGAACTTCATAAATGTTGGATCATACCTAAAAAACTGAATAAGGAGCGGAGTATCCCGTCACAGACATCGACGTTAAAAAGAGGCTTTGACATGACATTCTCGTGTTTTAAAACTGTCAAATATTTTTGCATTTCTATAGGTAATCAAACTAGCGGCCGCCCGCGGTTTCACCCGCGTGGTTCCAGTTCCCGTGGGAATTGATCAAAATCCTTTCTTAGCGGATGCCTACATCATAACATCTACCTGCATGCCAAATTTCAGCCCGATCCGTCCAGTAGTTTGGGCTGTGCGTTGATAGCTATCTATGTCAGTCAGTCAGTCAGTCACCTTTGAGTTTTATATATATAGATATTATATCTCTCTTACAAGTTTTCACTCGGCGACTGTACATGCGTGCACGCAGGTGAACAGTTTACGAGCTCGTAAAGCGGCTCTCGAAATAGACGGTCGGGGTTCGGCTCCCGGCGGCTGCATCATGCGTTACTAATTGTATCATCGAGGGCTCAATTTGTTACTGACATCTAACAGGCATTAAAAAAGTCTAGATGTAAGTAGGATTGGCCACCCAAGTCTAGACCTATAGGAGGATAAAAAAATCTGTTGTTAACATGGTTATCTGTCTGTTAAGTCTGAGTAACTTCCAAAGGGCTAGACTGATTACGTCAGAACTTAAACTGGCAAAGGCGTATTCTTTAATTGAAAACTACAGTGTTCTTTAAAGACTATAGTACTAACACGTTACCTGTGCATGTCCCACCGATGGGGCATTTTGAGTTACTCGTCATTCAGGAATGCCCCATCGGTGGGAGATGAGTACCACGTCAGTTTAAAAGCTTCTATACACGCGTGAGTTTATCCACTTTTTTACCATACAAGTTTAAGCAATTACCTAAAAACCGGATCACTTTTTTTATACTATTTTAATAACTAACGCAGCAGTTAAATTAACCCCAATTTGCGTTTGCACTTATGGATTTGCGTCCATAATCTTAGCTACATAGTTAACGTGCTAAAATTGATGATGGATTTCCTATGAAGACATTTATTTCAGAGGTTGTGCTTGCCTTTTGCATTGAATTTGATCAATTTGATTAAATTCAAAACATTTCGAATAAAGCTTTCAATATTGTCTGGCGGGTAATGTACTGCGAACGATCAGGGTTGTCGACGAAGAACTTTTTCATTTTATTTAGTCGCAACTAACGGTCTGCGTTTAGACTAATAATAATATACTTTTATTTCTCTCACATAATTTTGATACATAGTGTGTACTTAATCTAGACTAGAGAGAGGTTGTGACTAATGTAATTGTAATTTAACATTATAGCAACGACTTTACATTAAAATACTACCTCCTTGTCTGACGAGCATTCGCGTGTAATGTAAGTAACACATTACAAGTGAAGCTTATCTAAAAAAAAGTAATAGTAGTCAGGCTCAGCCAGGCAAGCGGGGCAATTATAAGAGGCGGGGTCGCCCTGCGGCGTTCCTGGTAGTCATATCAAGCCCAGGGACGCTGCCGACGGCGATGCAGGAGCGCGGGGGGTTTAGTGGGTATTCTCCGTGCACCAGTCTTTCTTAAGACTGGGGCATGGAGCTGCACTGAGTCCCACACACGGCTCGCCTACCCCAGGCGGGTTATGGTGCGTAAATGCATTCCCCTCCACAAAAAAAAGAAGATATTATGATAGCGCTTTCTTACCCTACACTAAGTATAGCTTGTACTATGGGTGCCAGCAGACAACAGGTAAACATACATTTTTAAGCACTCAAATGTTTGTACTGTCCAGGGAACCTGTTACCTTTACAAGTTTGTCGGTCCACCTCGCTGAAACATAGAGCCTAAAATAAAGATATAAATATAATTTAATTAAATCTGATCTATTGAAATTCAATAAAATAGCGAAAACCCTAATAGCTCGAGCTGAGGGGAATCAAATCAAGGCAAGTATTCTAATTTGTAATCAGTCTCATTTAGCGCGGCAAATGGAAATGGACTTCAAATCGATCAAATTATAGCTGTCTGTCTGTCTGTGGATGTTTCCGAAGCGATTTTCAATTTCTATGTTGAAATGGTTTACGATAATTTCGTTTTAAAAGAAAGTGCAATTTTAACTTGCTATTGTGTACTAATCTTCGTAGTCAAACATCGTAGTACAATATTTGGCTACGAAGATTTTTATTTAATTCTCAGGCTGTAACATCGTCAGTTATTAAACTGGGTGACCAACTTAACTAGCCTTTTTTCAAAAATCCCCCCCCCCTTCCGGGGGGATGTGGGGACATTTCCGGGATCAAAAGTTACCATTTATGTTCACCAGGGATAGTGTAGCTTTCCAAAAGCGAAAACATTTTCTAAATCGGTTCAGTAGTTTTGGAGCCTATTCAATACAAACAATTTTTACTCTTTATAATATTATTATAGATGAGTAATTATAATAATTAGTAATGAGAAATTAGTAATAATATATTAGTATTAGTATAAATGGCTGAGTTGGTGGTCTAGTGCCCTGAATAGTGTCCAAATGGAACCTACTGTCTATTCGTACGCTAGACCTACACGCGACCGAACGTCAGTGCAGGAGGAAATCAAGCTTTACAATCGGTCAAACTCATCGGGGTCGCAGGTCGCAGTTACAGCCAACATGAACACAAGATGAGTGAGCTGGCCGCGAGCGTATCTTGTAATGCAAGCTTTGATTCTGATAACTTGAGACAATTAGTCCGAGGGACAGGGTCCATAATATTAAAATGGCTACTTCCCATTTGGTAAACTTCCCATTTGGTAAACCTCAAACTGTACCTACTAAAAAGTTGCATTTGGTAAACATTTTATATACTTCATACATTTAGTCCCATTTCGAAAGTTTACCAAATGGGAAAAATGTATGAAGTAAATAAAATGTTTACCAAACGCATCTTTTTAGTAGGTACAGTTTGAGGTTTACCAAATGGAAAGTTAACCAAATGGGAAGTAGCCCTTGATGAAAGTAATTTTTTTACGTGACTTGGCAGCTACTCTGTCCTTTGCAAGACCCCAGAGAAGTACCTACCATCTTAATTCTTAACCATCTTACCATAGATCGATTGGGGAGGCCATGATATCTGCAGCAGGAAGAACCATTTTTTCAACGCTATATTTTCCTTTTTTCTTGTCTTTAAGACCAAGAAAAAACTACACACAACAGCTATAAGAAAAAGTTAATGTTAAAACGTATAGAGAACTTAAGGTGCTGGCAGAGTCCAGAGAAGAGTGGAAGTTGCTCCACCGACAAGAGCAATGCTCTTAAATTAGATTAAATTTTCCTTTTAAATTTCAGTTTTAATAAGGCCTGTGGTGTTACAAGCGTCAACAAGCGAAGGTAACCGCTTGTGTAGGGGCACCCGGGGAGTTCAATGGGTTGTTTAACGCTTAATTCCCGAGTCCCATACAGAGAGCGAGCATCTGGCTATAGTGCTAAAAGCATTTTCCTCTGCGAAAAAAGTCATGGTTGATATGAACTATGGGTGTGGGGTGGGATACTAGATTTGTTGCACTTCTTTGATGCGATAAACAGTGATTGCCACTGTCAATTAAAGCTACGATCCAAGCAAATTATAATAATATAACATTTATATTATAGCAAAACACAACTGGTTTTTAATATAAGTCTACATGCGAAACTACTAAAAATGCTTGATTCCTATCTCCTATACTACAGATCGCAATGGGCACCAGAGAAAGTGTCAGAATTATTGCTCGTACTACACGGATCCGTAGTACGCTACACCAGGCGACAGAGCCGGCTATATACGAAACCACACGTGCCAGACAGAAACGGAAGAACATTGAGCAATGTCGGATACATTTAAAACATTATCAAGATTGATTGTCACGCCGTGAAGTATGTGTTTGAGAGTAATGTATTATTTCTGAAGTATCACGATTAAAGTGGGTGTCGATTATCTTCGTAGTATTTTTTTGACGGGTGAAGCAGTATCATTCGGTATGGGTATTGTTATTGATTGATCAAAATAAAGAAATGTATCGGCCTATCTATTAGTTCCTCTGCAAGGCAAAGGCCTCCATTATTGTAATACGAGTAAAGTCAGCGTCACAATTATGGATCCTGGCCTAATCACAAAGCTTGCCAAAGGACAATGGGCAAAAATGTATGGGGCCTGGTACAATTTCCAATAGCAATAATATATAATTCGTGGCCATATCGTTGAATTGCTCACTTCATGAAATGCTCGACCAGTTCGTGAAATGGTCACATTTATGATGTGGCCAACTCAATTTGACTATCGCTGATGCGTTGCCGGCTTTTAGGGGTATGGGGGTGTGTGTGAGCCTCCGGCACTCTCACAAAACAGACGAAACACAATAGTAGTCACTATTATTTCACGATGGTGTTATGTGAGAGGATGGTACCCCTCCGGACAAGCCGGCCCATTCGTACTTTAAAACAGCATGGCTCCACCACTACCAAAATCTTACAAGTTGCTTACCTTACTTGGACGAAAACGTGTTGTATTAAATTATCTAAGAATGAACAACAATTAAGCGTGCTGCCTCGCGCTTATCTCGTGAATTTCCCCGTTACCACCGGTTATGAGGCGTTATGAGTTGTTATTTCGCTTCGTTATGACTCGTAACAACTTCGTTATTAGGTGTGTTTAATGCGCCTTCGCGATTCGTTAATTTTGCGGATATTTTCACCGTCTTTTAGTACTTGCTTGTATAGATATAAGAAGATTACGTAGACCTAACTTTACTTATTAGTGTTTAGTTTAGTATTCAGTTTATGCTTACATAAATGTACGTAGTAGTTATTACCCCAATTTTTTCATCCATATAAATACCTGTAACAAAAAGATTTTTTTTATTAATATTCAAATGACATTAAGTCATAAATAAATGTTGTACTATTAGTTCAAAATATTAAATTAATATGTTTTGTGATGTGTGTACGATCCTCGCACATACATTTGTATGCATAAAGAAGGTCAAATCAAATGAAAATACTCTTTATTCATTTAGGCTTCAAAGATCACTTATAAATCGTCAATATTTTGTTACAGTTGAATGTTGCTATCTCTTCAGAAGAACCCCAAAGTCGTCCGTTTGTTCCGATCTGGTTGATTTAAATATAAGATGACTGGCACGAGATTTAGTATTTTTCCTCTATCTAGCACCCACAACACCTAGCATGCACTTGAAATCAGAGGCTCGAAGATCAGATGAACCTACAGTCTGGCAGCACATAGAGCGACGCTTCCAGGTGAAGCGTCCCTCAATGGAATAGGCCGCTGTGACCGCTTACCATCAGGTGGGCTGCGTGCCTGTCTGCCAACTGACCTAGTATAAAAAAAATCATTAAGTTTGTTGGAGCTATCCTCAATTTGGAACTAGATGACATTGCGTGAAAAATATGTAACAGGATATTTAAATTTAAAAATAATATAAAAACAATATAATTAGAATATAACCTCATTAATTAACCCTAATCCTTCACCATGAAGATGCGCAGACGCGTGTGGTCTCCGGAAATAGTCCAGGATCGTAAAACGCTAATTGGGCGGTCGTAAAGCCAAAGACATGGCGGTTTTTCTCCGTACCACCGTTTCAGTCAACATTTGCTTTGTATTCCGAGGATTTGCTTGGACCTGGTATTTTTAAACGATACGATGGGAACAGTGACAGCAGGGTTTTTGGCATCGTTTCACTTGGTAAAGGTCGATGGTTCGAATTTCTTCGCACATCCATGGTATGTCGACTAACTTTGATTCACGCATGGTACAAAATATATGTATGCATGACCCAGCGCACGGTACAAGATATTTAATTTTTATGCATTTGTTTTACACTGAAAAACTATGGACATACGTTCCGTTTTACACCTAAAATATATTTAATATAGTACAAGCTTTATCTATTTAAAAATGTAATAATAAATAATGTTAAGGGATGTCCAGGAATTTTGCGTTTCAACACCAAATCGTTCTTCGAAAAGCAAAAGCGAACTCTCTTTCTATTTTCACAGTATAAGGTTTATACAAGGTATTTAATCGCATTAAACAAGTTCTATGAGCGGAAAGTTAATATAGCTCACACTCGTAAAGCAAACAGGAATTTTCATTTCCATTTCACTTAATACTAGTAATAAAGGGTTAAGCTGTTTATTAACGTCCGCAATGAAACATCACCCATCACCTTTGGTCCTTTAGACCCTTAGGTACAGTCGAACACATCTTGAATGTAACGCGATTTTCCTGTGTATGCCTTCCCTGCGTTTCCGATGTTGCTTCTCACCCCAATAAGCAAGATAGGGTTGACAGATCCATATACAATTACTATCTTTTCGCCCGCGGCTTCTCCTACTTCGACCATATACTTTTGGTTGGTGGTAAGGCTTTTTCAGAGTCCGACTGGCTAGCTACCCCCACAGGTGAAATCTGCCGCCATAACAGCTCTGACTGTGTTCCGGCAAAATTAATGTGGGAGCCAGTACACTTGAAATCAGAGACTCGAAGATCAGATGAGTCTACAGTCTGGCAGCACATTTAGGGACGTTTCCAGGTGAAGCGTCCCTAAATGGAATAGGCCGCAGTGCCGCTTACCATCAGGTGGGCTGCTTGCCTGTCTGCCAACTGACCTAGTATAAAAAAAATATTTACGATTATCCTACAGGAATGGGAGTGTAATATTTTTTCGATGCCTCTGCTCTCTCCCAAACTTCCCCCATACCAAACATCACGTCGATCTATTGCTCCGTTTGTGAAGTAATGATGGATGATAATGACCAAATTTCATTAAAATCGGTTCAGTGAAAACTTATGTGTGGATTCACAACTATTAAGTATTATTATGAAAATTTTACTACATAAGTATATTTGACGAGCCATTTGGTGTATGGTCGAGAGATATTTATTATTATTTATTTCTCACTTGACAGGCTCGATTAGTAGCGCATTATGTAGTGACCATGCTCTATGCGCCAGCAATCATGGGTTCGAATCGCAACCAGGACGAAAAATTATTTATGTGATGATAATGATGAAATGTTTTTGGATGTTTATTTGTATTAAGTAGTTAACAAAATCTTAAGTTCAAAAACACTCTCAGTGTCACCCGACAGCCTCATCCGTCAACCCTAGTGCGCACCTGTCATAATTCACAAATGACAACTCATTCCAGCCGCAGCCGCGGCTCCGCAAGGGTTAAGTCATTTGTTTCAGCGTTCCGCGCGTCTGCCTGAGGGTAAGGTTAGTGCTGTGGCGCGTCTCAGGGTAACCCGGTTAGGCTTCGTAGTTATTAAATGTTTGTTTTAGTAGTTTTAGTATGTAAAACACTCTTTAGGCAATCGTTTGTTATTATCCTGTTTGTTTTTCAAATAAATAAAATAAAATAAAGAATAATGACACGTAGGTTTTGATTGATATGATTATAGTAATACCTACTACCCATCTACCATAAAATAGTAAAAGATTTTACTTCATACAAATTACGCGCGTTATTTCTTTCATAAGCTAACCCCCCTTTCTCCCATATTTCCGGAATAAAAAGTACCTTATGTCAACTGGGGATAGTGTAACTTTCCAACAATGAAAGAATTTTTCAAATCGGTGTAGTAGTTTCGGAGCCTATTCAATACAAACAAACAAATCTTTCCTCTTTATAATGTAGTCACGCTTTTACTGTAAAATAAAACCAATAAAATTTTCAGTAGATGGTTGTCAAAATAAATAAAAACCGGTGACCGTTTCCCATCCCTAGTCGGAATGACCCGCGCTAAAATATACGCCGTCGTTATGCACAAATGACATGATAAAATTTTCAACCCTATGTCGTGTGATTGTGTGTAATGCTTTATGTTATGAGTCGCATTTTAGGGTTAAAAAAGCCTTTTAGTGAACAACTTTATTATTTAGAGCGCATTTTCATGTTATGGCATTCTAGTTTTATGAATGTTACTTTTCTTTACGTATGCAATGATAATATTATTATATTACGGAACCAGCGGCCGCCCGCGGTTTCACCCGCGTGATTCCCGTTCCCGTGGGAATATCGAGATATCCGTTCTTAGCGGATGCCTACTACGTCATAACATCTACCTGCATGCCAAATTTCAGCCCGATCCGTCCAGTAGTTTGGGCTGTGCGTTGACATCTATCTATGTCAATCAGTCACCTTTGAGTTTTAGGTATATATAGAAGATAGATATTATGTTATCATTTTTTATCATTTTTTTTATAAACTACCTTTCATTTAAGTACGGTGTCTACCTACGTGTCGCACATCTATTGACAGACTGACTTAATTTTACTTAATAAATGTATGTTAATTTATGAGGTTATTAATTTTCATACAAAAGCCGGAATCATTACTTAGTGTGTTGGAAATGATTACTGAGAGTGGGTGGCGCTATATCGCCACTTTCTAGTTGTTATGGGCTAAACGTGTCGGCGAATTAAAATTGCGTGCCAATAAGATTATTAATTTGTCCTGTTACACTTCATATTAAGGTTTAAGCTTACGTGATGACGGCTTGGTCCTAAAAACGGAATTAAAACGTAGAGTAATCTAAAATGCGATTTTTATATATATTGGAAAAGATATAGCGTATATGTGATACTGATGGAATTAAAAGTGACCCTGGCTATGCAGGTATAGTGGGTTTGAACTGGGACGGCCCAGGACAAACAAATGTGTGGTAAACATTTGTGGTCATTTTGTGTCTGGATGTTTATTTGTATATAGCGGCCGCCTCCACGGTTTCACCCGCGCGTCATTTCTTTTTAACTATCCCCCCTTTCCCCCCACATTTTCGGGATCAAAAGTATCCTTTGTCACCCGGGGATAGTATTGCTTTTCATCAGTGAAAGAATTATTCAAATCGGTTCAGTAGTTTCGGAGCCTATTCAATACAAACAAACAAACAAATCTTTTCTCTTTATAATATAGTATAGATAAGTAAGCATTATTGGTCGTACCTTCGTTTTTACTGATATGCATAACACAAATAACAGCTAACTTTGGGATCCGGTACAGATCAATGTGTGATTTTGTCCAATATGTTTTATTTACTTCAGTGATAATTCCTCAATCATGTTACTTTATTTCAGAGCAAATAAGGCCGGGAATACCTTACTTATTATGCGGCGCACGAAGACCTGGGACAATGGCAATGGGTGACAAATTTTACCGAGGACGATTCACAAGGGACGATCCAGCCAGTACGTTTGAAATTATAGGCTCATAGATCAGACAAACCTACGAGAGCTGTCATGTTGTAGCCCATTGGTTTTGAACGTTACTTCACAATGTGTAAGGTCGATGGTCCGAATCGGCACGCACCTATGGATTATTTTACTCGTATGTGCGCACACATCCCTAGCTCGACGGTAACGGAAAACAAAATAAGGAAATGCACAGTCAAATAGCTGTATAGCTGAGGAATTTACCTGAGAAAATGTCTCTTAATGAAATGGTTTAATAGTCGTCGATAAATAACTATCAGCCAAGTGACGTGCCTATCTGCCAGCTGATCATTTATAAAATAATCATTATACAATTTAAAAACCAGTTGGATTCTGGAAAAGTCCTATCATAACGAAACTCTGCACAAAACACATTTCTTTTGGCCCCACACACTCTACCCTCCTCCGAATAAAAATGAATTGCTGTTAGTTAGTCTCGCTAAAACTCGGTAACGGCTGAACCTATATTTTGAAATATTTGTAGAAGTCCAGGGAAGGTTTAAACGATGGGAAAAATTGCGAGGAAAATAGGTACTGACTGAAGTAAGTGATACGAAGTTTACCGGGTCAGCTAGTTAAGATATTTTTTCAAACCTTTTCTTTTTTTTCAACTGCACTGATTTTTTTTTATGTTAAAATCAAGTCTGTGTAAATAGCGTTTGGTGTAAATCGCGTCGGCGGAGCGTTATTACTGCGGGTTCGATGAGTCTGCTGTGGGCGACTCTTTAATTGCGCTCGAGGTGAACGTGACTGTCAGAAAAGTTGCATTTCTCGCGATTGCCTGGACTCATAGTATTTTGTCTGATAACGTACTAAACGTTTTTTTAAACAAATTGTTTATATTAGACAGGCTGATGGTAGTGACTATAGATGTTTTTCTCTAGTCTTATTTTTGAATTTGTAATATTAACTTCTCATATTATGACACCAAACAAAGCTGTTGTGCAACATTTATCAATTATCATTAAATTATAACTACCATGTCATTTTTTTTATGTGCCAAGATATAATTAAGAAAAAGATTTTAGGAATAGATTAGGTCCCAGCTGACTAGTCTCTAAAAGGAAACTTGTTTACAAATCCTACTAATGTTATAAATGCGAAAGTTTGGATGGTTGTTAGTCAATCACGCCTAAACGGCTGAACGGATTTAGATACACACGTATAGTTTATAACTCGTATAAATATAAAATTCCTACGGGAAACATCTCATTCCCGCGGGATATTTGAAAAAAGAAATTATGCGCGGGTAAAACCGCGGGCTGAAAGTTAGTACGATGTTAACTGTCTGCCAATAGATAACTCAAACATATCCGAGGGAATGCAATGCCCCTTAATCCAATATCGGATACCTACTGATGTACTAAAACGACAAGGCAAATGTCTACAATAACTAAATAAACAGAACACGTATAATTCAACATTAATATTATTATTTATCGAGCGAACCAAGCATACCTAATGGCATCATGGGCGCCCGCGGCGTCGTCCGCAATCTAAACACGGCATTTGACATAATTACAACAATATTTGTTGAGCACGTTCTATGCCCGATTGTAAGTTGTTGTTGATATTTATTTATATTAGAATCCATAGTAATATTGTTGATGCTTAAATTACTCTGTTTATCGGTTACAAAATATAGATTTGTTTCAGCAAGCCAAACGGGAAAGTGTAACAACACGATATATTAACTGTGCCATCACAATATATACTGGATTGTGTTATGTATGTACAAAAGAACATACAAAATTTTTCAAAGAAATCAGATTGTCATCAATTTAACACAAGAAATAAACATAGGCTTGCTATTCCAAATATTAGGCTTCAAAAGATTGGAAATTCTTTTAAAGGATTAAGTATTACAATGTATAATAAATTGCCAATGGATGTTGTTAGCTTACCCATAAATCAATTTAAGTCGTGTATCAAGACCCGTCTGATGAAAAAAGGTTACTATAAAATTGAAGATTTTCTTAATGATGGAGATCTGTAGATACTGGTAGTAGGAATGCTTCGCTCCCTGTCCGCGCAAACTGTATTTTAATCTGTTGTCATTGTTGTTATATCTACACTACGTCCTACAGTTATAATTTTTTTCTTTATTATTATTATTATTTCTACATTTACACGAAAAACTGTATGGCTTAGTATAGATAGATTTATTTATCAATGTTGTATAAATTTCTTTGGCGATTAAAAAGAGTAACTGTCGAGTTTCTTGCCGGTTCTTCTCGACAGATGACTGCGTTCCGAAGCCGGTGGTAGAGTCACACTGTAATCGACGATTCATAAATACTTGATACAAGTTTACATGAATAAAGAATATTTTGATTTGATTTGATTTGATTTGATGGTAAGGGATCACTATGACCCATGAATCGCAACATCTCAAACCTGCACAGTCAAATGGCTCTGTACCTACACATTTTTTTTATATAATATACTAAGTCAGTTGGCAGAGAGACACGCAGCCCACCTGATGGTAAGCGGCCACTGCGGCCTATTCCATTGAGGGACACTTCACCAGGAAGCGTCGCTCAATGTGCTGCCAGACTGTGGACTCATCTGATCTTCGATCCTTTGATTTCAAGTGTACTGGCTCCCACATTAATACTGCCGGAACACAGCCAGAGCTATTATGGCGGCAGATTTCACCTGTGGGGGTGGTAGCTAGCCAGTCGGACTCTGAAAAAGCCCTACCACCAACCAGACCCTAGGTGGGAATCGAACACATGATCCTATTAGCCTAGTTTTCCTGTCAAGGATTACGGAGACCAGATGGCAGTCGCTCCAATGCAATAATTCATCATCATCAGCCTATATACGTTCCCACTGCTGGGACACAGGCCTTATCTCAATTGTGAGATAGTGTGGACCATACTCCAATGCAATAATTGACTGGTAGAGAATGCTTTTAGCGTTAAGTCCGCCTTATGTACCCAATTTGTGTGGTCAATAAAGTTTTTATAAATAAATAATTGGACTTGCAAAATCTTGGAACATGGCGCAAACAAACCCTGACTAAATCAGGATAAAACACCGGAAGAAAGAAGACATTAAATAACAAGTAAAAACTCAGTAACTTCCAACACGTAAAAGCTCACAATTACGTACGTCGACCCTTCATTATCGATTGACGGAGTTTTTCGAAAATTCGCGAAGCCGTCGACCGTCATTACCGGCGACGTGTTCGCAATGATTCGCGGTCGCCGCCGAATTACGATGCGTCGAGGTGCGAACTCGAACGTGGGGGCCATTATCGTAGGGCTGGCACTTCACTGTACTTACGGGAAAATAAGAAATCTTAACCGTTTAACCTTTGTTTTTTGTGCTAGGGAAAATGCTTTTATGCACCATAACCGACTTCCTCTGTGGACTAGTGGTTAAGCCGCTAGCGTTTAAATCCCGGAGGTTACGGGTTCGATTCCCGCCTTGGATCTGGTTGGTGGTAGGGCTTTTTCAGAGTCTGACTAGCCAGTCATTGGTAGCCACCACACGTGAAATCGCCGCCATAACAGGTATCTTTGCTAGCTTCAACCAATACACTTGAAATCAAGGGTTGAACATCAGATGAGCTTACAGGATATGGATGATAGGTGACCTTTGTAGTGATACAAATTTTGGTTGGTAAATTCGATAATTCAATGCTCAATATATGTAAAAATAAATTTCGTAAAAGCATCGTGTTTTTCATAGTGGAAAATAAAAATGGAAAAAATATTACAAATTGTAAAAACTGCCTTTAGAATCACGAGCGATCAGAACGGAAGCATTAGCTTTTGCGCGCTCATAATGCGCTCAATGCCTCTCCTCCATATTATATGGAATTTTTTAAATATCCTTAGCCTTGATGTGCCAACCCTGACTAGTGGAGAGCCCCCTCAGGGGGCAATCACGGCACTTCCCCGCGGTCTGGGGGTCGCGGTGTCTGCCGGTGAGCGACTGATGCCATTAATACAGCAAGCTGCTAACTGTTATGAGAAAAACCTATTCGTTATTCCAAAAGTAATGCCCTGAATACTTAAACCACTTGTAGACACTTAACTAGTTTAGACACAAATGCATTCAATTATATCGAAAATCGCTTGAAATCCGTCTATTCCCATTTCAGATCTTGTTGATTTGTTTTCAACAAACTAACATTGTTGATTTGTTTTCAACAAACTAACAATTTTTTTTAACAAAAAATAGAAACTACGATTTTGTCTGCCGCCACATATCACGTTATTCAGGAGAATGATTGATTTCAAACCATTAATTCATTAGTCCCATCCTTTTTTGTGGGTTTCACCCGCGCTTAATTTTTTGTCGATAATTTTCCCTTCCCGCCACACTTCCGGGATCAAAAATACCCTACTCGTATGTCACCCGGGTGTAGCTTCTGTAACGTTGTACATATTCTCCTATTCATATTTTTTTCCATGTATGGCAATATTGGCAATTCAACCAATCAGCAGCGCCCGTTCCTTCAAAAATGCACTTCTCACGTTCAGTGTGACAAGTTCATTAACAATTTGTTGTTAGTGTACAATTTGCTGAGTATGTGACGCTTGGTTGAGAATCAAATAAAATTCATATTTATATTTTTCAAATGTTTATTAGTTTAATTATATTTTTAAATGTTTTAAAGGTCAATATTCTTCAAAAGTAAACAAGTTCTTTTATTTTCTAAATTGATTCTGATTTTTAGTGAACGTTTTGTTTTAGTAGAATTAGGATCGGCTGGTAACTGTCGGATTTTGAGGTTAGTCACACTGCACTGAGCCGTGACATTCATTTTTTCGAATTTGCCGGAGCGGAGAGGCTCGGAAATTAAATCTTTATATTTGCTTGCCTAAATGGCAGATCCAGTGGTTTTGTGATTGTCCACATCCTCCTGGTAAGTGGTTCGAAGGATTTTATTTATTCGGCGATTTCTGTTTGGTTGAAAATGGCGTTCCTCTTATGAACCGACATCTTTCAGGTGGCTGTAATGGCATTTCTTGGGTGGCGGGAAGCCGCATATCTTCGTCGCGAGGAGTTCCAATTGGAATCCTGTGACAAAACTGGTAAGACCCCTCCTTTACATGTTTCATGGTGTCCACGTATTCTCCTGGTTTTGTTTCCGCCGCTAACCCTGGAATTGTTTCTTTTCAGCGGTGGGATTTTATTGATTGGAATTATATTAATTATATTCAAGATTTTATTCAAAATATTTATTATCTTCAAAATATTTAATTGCGTAAGGCCGGTTCCGACGGCGCCCGTGGGACAGACGTCGGACCAGAAAAGCTGTATGTATTTATAAACAAGGAATGATCTGGTAATAGCCAGGAGTAGCAGGTCGGTGCAACATTTCAATAGTTTTTACAACACATAATTAATAATATTCATGGTGGTATTCCCTTATTAGTGGTCATCTTTTAGCCCCAAATTATCTTTGCAACACCCCAAAGTTAGAACCTATTTTTACGACCCCTGTCGAATGAGCTAGATTTTTCTAGAAATTTATTTGTACTACCCTCAGTGTGTGTGGGAGAATTAAACTTGTTTGTTCAACTGCATCTCATCTTTTATTTCTTTTTTAACTTCCCCGGCACGAGGAACACACCCATATTTTTATATATTTTTGTCCATGGGCCTCTCGGGCACATAGATAGGAGGTTTCCATGTGACAAAATGGCGCCCAACGTTTAATTTTATTAATAAATTTTGGTGTGTTGCACAAGGTTTTCTTTATATTTTATGTTACAACATTCCTCTCTATTCCTTTTCGCCCGGACCGCAGGGAATATTGTGAGTGTAACATCTGTCCTGGCTGTTGGCATTGTTTGGTTTGGTTTGGTTTACAGAAGGCATAGGAAGTAGAGGGAGAGAGAAGGAGAGGAATTGTGTGTTTTTTTGTTTTATGTTTCATGTAAAAGAATTTTTTTTGTGTGTAATTTTGGGGTACCACCGACTTAACATTATTGAATTTATTTTTTTGTTACCGTGTAGGAAGTTCTTCTTAAGTATATTTTGAGTTTCACATGTTATTTTTGTAACTATATAATAGTTAGATTTTATTTTTATATTGTTTTCTAAACATTTTCTTCATTTGAGGGTTTGGAAAATTATTTTTTGGTCGGGAAATATTTTTTTGCATTCATTGAGAAATCAAAACTCAATTGTTATTTTTTAAGGTTAGTTGTCAAATTCATTTACATTACCTTACTATTTTTTTTAATAATTTATACAGTAAAGGTATAGAATTTGATAAATTTTTAAAATATTTTCCTTCATTGTGAAACTTAAATACATTTTTATTAACCAAATACTTAAATATTTTTAAGATTTTGTTAGTTTATTGGTTTTGTTTTGTTTAGTTGTATAAGAGGACCTTCCTACAACGTTTTTTTTGTGTGTTGTCAATAAGAAATAAGAAACATAAGTGTTGTTGTTTTATTTTTCTTTAGTAAGAAAATAATATTATGTTTTGTGTTTTCCCATTATAATATTGTGTAAACTTGTGTGAACAATAGTGTGAACAATTTTTCTTTGCTTTGTACCACAACTTAATTAATTTATGTGGACAATATTAATTCATATTTTGTTAAAATACAAAACAACTTAGATTTGTTTTAGGTACATACTTACATAAATGTTTGGTATTTAGTTAATTGTAAACACTTGAATAAGTAAATAAATACTTACTTATTATATTGAAATTTTGTGGGTTTCCGAGTTATTGTATTGGATGTTTGTTTTAAAAGAGATAGTAACTCTTAGAATTGTTGTAATTTTTGCTTGGAGACTAGTATTGTTCAAAGTTAGGTAATCATTTTTCTTGGAAACAAAAATTTTATAGTTGTTATTGCCAAATAGTTTTTTTGGTATTCTTTATAATTAAATTACAAAAAAACTTACATTTGTAACTGATTATCTTAGAATTATTGTAACTTTCGCTTGAAAACTAGATTTTTCAACGTTAATCAGTTATTTTTCTTGGAAATAATTTATAGATGGCCATTGCCAAATAGTTTTTAGTATTCTGTATAGTTACCATTTTTTAAGGCACACAGTGTGCACATTTTGTAATTGGGGTTTTGTCTTGATATTTTTTTTTTTACTCTACCTACATTTGATAACAATAATTTTATTTTTTTATTTTTAAAGTTAATACCACCAAGTAACTTAATATTTTTCTTTATTGATGCGGATAAAAATTAGAATGGCAAATTGGCACCTAAAGTTGAAAGTGTAGGGTCAATAGGTTTTATGGCCATTAATTTATGACCTGGAGAGAGTTTTGACGGTCAGTCGATAGGATCATGGCATTCCCCGGTAGTGTATCGAATCTGATATATATTCGGCACACGAACCAGTATGAGTGAAAGGGTGCATACAGGCTATTTTTTACTGTATCACTATAAGTTCGGATGGTGAGGTATGTAAGGTTTTAGCAGTATGAATGCGTGAAGTATGACAGAGTTAGGGAATCGCTTGCAAGCTAGATGGTCGACTGTTCCGGTTTTTTTTGTTGTCTTGATCCTTTTTTTTTGTTTGTTTCTCAAAGGAGGACAAACGTTTTTTTTAACGAGCCCCAAACCATTTTTTATGCCATTTTGCATAGGTTTGGCCTAGCTTTGTTTTTTTTTTATGCTATCATACTTAGCGAAGATACGAGCGGTATTGATGCAATTTTGGATCTTTTGTAAGACACATTTTTTTTCTCTTCCTCGTCAAGGCACGAATAAATATTGGCCTTATGCTCATTTGCTCATAGGTTTGCTATAAGTCAGTTTTATTATTCCTCCAAAACTTGTGAAGATTTAACTATTTTTTTTATTATTGTCTAGATCCTTTTTGTTTGTTTCTCAAAAGAGGACAAACGTTTTTTAACGAGCCCCAAACCATTTTTTTTATGCCATTTGCGTAGGTTTGGCCTAGCTTAGTTTTTTTTGTGCAATCATACTTAGTTACGATACGTGCTTGGTATTGATGCAATTTTGGATCTTTTGTTAGACATGTTTTATATTCCTCGTCAAGGTTCAAATGATGTTTTGCCTTATGCTATCTGCTCATAGGATTGCTGTGAGTCAGTTTTGTTTATTTTATTTTTCCTCCAAATCTTGTGGAGATTTAATTATTCCAAGGTACAGATGACCTAGGATTTTGATTTTTTTTTTAGAGATTGACGTTTGCTGTCATCTTTGTATGCATAGTTTTGCATTTTAATATTTTTCTCAGTATTGAGTATTTTTAATGGAATTGTTTTAGAACGTCACCTCTACAAGAGTTGCGTTCAAGTACGGTCCATATATCATTTTTTTTCTGTTCGTGCATTCGTTTTGGTGTTGTCCAGTTTTGTGAATGTGAGGTTTTGTATTGTTTTGTGTCAGTTTTGGTGATGTTTGGTGGATTTAGTTTTACATGATTTCAGTTTTACTTTAGCAGCTGTTCAAATTTGTTTTGTTTTTTACTTACGGTATTCATTTCTTAGTAAGACGCTGAGGGCAGCGATCTTTTTTTCAGGAGGGGAGGTATTGTAACGTTGTACATATTCTCCTATTCATATTTTTTTCCATGTATGGCAATATTGGCAATTCAACCAATCAGCAGCGCCCGTTCCTTCAAAAATGCACTTCTCACGTTCAGTGTGACAAGTTCATTAACAATTTGTTGTTAGTGTACAATTTGCTGAGTATGTGACGCTTGGTTGAGAATCAAATAAAATTCATATTTATATTTTTCAAATGTTTATTAGTTTAATTATATTTTTAAATGTTTTAAAGGTCAATATTCTTCAAAAGTAAACAAGTTCTTTTATTTTCTAAATTGATTCTGATTTTTAGTGAACGTTTTGTTTTAGTAGAATTAGGATCGGCTGGTAACTGTCGGATTTTGAGGTTAGTCACACTGCACTGAGCCGTGACATTCATTTTTTCGAATTTGCCGGAGCGGAGAGGCTCGGAAATTAAATCTTTATATTTGCTTGCCTAAATGGCAGATCCAGTGGTTTTGTGATTGTCCACATCCTCCTGGTAAGTGGTTCGAAGGATTTTATTTATTCGGCGATTTCTGTTTGGTTGAAAATGGCGTTCCTCTTATGAACCGACATCTTTCAGGTGGCTGTAATGGCATTTCTTGGGTGGCGGGAAGCCGCATATCTTCGTCGCGAGGAGTTCCAATTGGAATCCTGTGACAAAACTGGTAAGACCCCTCCTTTACATGTTTCATGGTGTCCACGTATTCTCCTGGTTTTGTTTCCGCCGCTAACCCTGGAATTGTTTCTTTTCAGCGGTGGGATTTTATTGATTGGAATTATATTAATTATATTCAAGATTTTATTCAAAATATTTATTATCTTCAAAATATTTAATTGCGTAAGGCCGGTTCCGACGGCGCCCGTGGGACAGACGTCGGACCAGAAAAGCTGTATGTATTTATAAACAAGGAATGATCTGGTAATAGCCAGGAGTAGCAGGTCGGTGCAACATTTCAATAGTTTTTACAACACATAATTAATAATATTCATGGTGGTATTCCCTTATTAGTGGTCATCTTTTAGCCCCAAATTATCTTTGCAACACCCCAAAGTTAGAACCTATTTTTACGACCCCTGTCGAATGAGCTAGATTTTTCTAGAAATTTATTTGTACTACCCTCAGTGTGTGTGGGAGAATTAAACTTGTTTGTTCAACTGCATCTCATCTTTTATTTCTTTTTTAACTTCCCCGGCACGAGGAACACACCCATATTTTTATATATTTTTGTCCATGGGCCTCTCGGGCACATAGATAGGAGGTTTCCATGTGACACTTCCCAACAGGGAAAGAATTTTCCAAATCGGTCGTATTTTCAGAGCTTCTTCCTACTCAGAGATCTTTCCACTTTATAATATGAGTGTAGTAGTTTTATTTATAATGCTTATATGCCATGTTCTGCAGACGAAGACATCGCTTGTTCTATTAAACATTTAAATCTCACATCGCAAGAGCCCCTTGCGTCGCAACCTGGTTACAGATTAACCTCCACTACAAAGATCATTAGCAAGCCTTTATCAAGTGCTTAGGGTGCAGAGGACGCTCCACTAGAGCCGGCGATCCCGGGATAAATCCCGTGTCTAATCCCGTATTTGTCAAACAAAATCTTATTTTCTTTGTTTTGTGGTAAACTTTCTTTGTTTTGTGTGTAGTGATATTGAATGTATACTATTAGAGCTGTATGGAATTTCCTTGGAAAGTAAGTAAATACGAGAATGTAGGTAAACTTTTAAACTTTATTAGACACATGGTTGATACGATGATTCAATTCTATCCCAAAAAGGATGAAATAGGGTATGACAAATTAGTAATGAAATATGATTTACTCATTTCGAAATAAATTATTGCCTTTTTAATGCCCATTGCTTTTAATTTGATACGATTAACTAGCGGACAGACGCCCACCTCATGATAAGTGGACCTGGAAAAAAAAGATTATTCCGCTGCCAACACCACGCCCTCTTCAATTGAGCTCTGCAGTCCTTAGTCCTTACTTACCTACCGACAGAAACATTGCATAACAGTTATGAAGTGGCTGCTTCACCGTAGTTCTCTTTATGGTAAAGGTATTGCCCTAGACAAGCGGCATATTCAAGTGGAAGACCTACTATGCTCTAACTATATTAAAACTACATGTTAATGATCGCTATATTTGCAATTACCACAAAAATACTATTCTCTAACTCATTTAAAACTACTTCATGTCAAAAACCGCTATTTTTGCAATTGGTAAATCCCGGATCCCGGCTCTATCTTCCGGGATCGATTCACCAACATGTTAACGTTAACCCTCAACGTATCACGTATCAAATATGCAGATGAAACCCTCCTCATCGGGAGGGTTAAACTCAAATTTAATTTGGCGCGGATCGCCTGCCCTCTCGAGTTATAATTAATTATTTAATTACTAATTATTTATCTTTGTTCGGGATGAGGATTAGCGTGGAACGGGAGGGTTAATTTTGGTGAGCTATTTTGGGAATTCGATGCCTAATCTCAATAATTTCCTATAAAGTTTCATGTCCATCAATATAAATACATGATGGAAATAAAACATAATTGATAATTATCTATTCTTTAATAGTTCAATAAGGAAAGATTAGATTGTTTGTTTGTTTGCATTGAATAGGCTCCGAAACTACTGAACCGATTTGGAAAATTCTTTTACTTTTTAAAAGCTACACTACCCCCGGTTGACATAGGGTACTTTTGATCCCGGAAATATGGGTGGGGGGGGGGGGGATAATTGACAAAAGAAATTACGTGTGGGTGAAACCGCTTACCGCCGGCCACTGCTGTTTAATCGATTGAGGGACATTAAAGTAAGAAGCATCACTGAATGTGCTGTCACACTGTAGGCTTTTTTGTATCTTCGAACCTTTTTTTGTACGTGTACAGCAAAAGCACGTCAGACGTAACACTTTGGACTTTGTACCGCTCTCTTATGTCGGGGGCATAAGCGCTATTATCGAACTGCAAGTGTATACCGTGATGTGCTGTTGACTGTACAATATCTCTGTTTATCAATCGTAATATTATTCGATAACAAAAGGGGCATGTTGTATATACGGTTCAACAAAGGGTTATACTCGCAATATTTTAAAAGGGCAGCGTTGTTCCGAAGCAATATCGCGGATGGGCGAATCAGTCGTTCACGCGCGGATGGCGGGCGATGGGCTGACCGGAATGGGTCTTTTTGTTAGGTTTAGACTAGGGCATCGAAACCCGGTCCAATTTTGAAAACCCGGGTTTTCGGGTTTTAGAGAAATCAAAACCCGGGTAGACCGGTTTTTTCGAGCTTTTCGAGCTTTTTATTGTATTTTTTTTAAATACACTAATCTGCGTTTATATTTCGATTTCCTACAATGAGTACAAAAAATAAAGGATCAGGAAGAATTAAAATAAATGAAACAGTACTTTTCAAATTACAAAATCAGTTTTAATGTTAAAAAAAGTGATGAAGATTTATTTTTTCTTCAGAATATCTTAAAACTTAGTAAGTAATTTAATCTTTTTTAAATCACAGACTTGCAGAGATTAGTTTTGCGGGAACATACGGAAACGGGGGTAGGAAAAATTTACGAAGGGTTATGAACTAAGGAAGGGAAGCAGATGATAGAGATGCTTAGGGAACAAGAGGAAAAAATTGAGAAAACCTTCAAGGAGATGGAGAGACTGAAGGAGACGATAGTGACCGACTAAGCCAGCATGACATAATTATGCAAGCGTAGTAGCAGTACCACCGCCCAAGGACACAATAAAAAGGAGCAACTCGACTTCACTCCTTAGTTATCAGCTCCACAGTTGATACTGAAACATGCGATGAAGTGCTCGAGAAGGTGCGTAAAGCAGTGATCGCAAAAGACGGCTGGGTAACTGTGGTAAGGTCCGAAAAGTGAGGGACCGTTTAGTAATAGTTGCGTCCAGAACTCAAGAGGCAAGGAACAAAATCAAAGAACGGCTAAAAGACGCGGGGAACCAACCACCTTCCATTCGACGAAGTGCACAATAAAGATCCCTTGGTGGTAGTCAAGGATGTGCTAGCACACAGCAACGAGGACATCTTGGCAGCCCTGAGGAATCAAAACAGGGAAATCTTTGGAGAGTTGCAAAAACAGGATGATAGGGCAGAGGTCAAGTATAGGAAGAAAGCCCACAACCCCCATAATAACCGTGTGGTCGTTAAGGTTTCATCTATGATTTACAACAGAATGGTGCACAGGGGGTACCTACGTCCACATAGACTTGTAGAAGGTGAGGGTCGAGGATCAGTCGCCCCTGGTTCAATGCTCAATGTGTTTGGGATATGGCCACGGGCGGCGATTTTGCAAAGAACAGACCCCGAAATGTGGACACTGTGGAGGTGCCCACATCTAGCAGGAGCAGCGCCTGAGTGTTGCAACGGCGTTGCGAACAAGCACGACAGCACGTGCAGGCACACAAATCGTTCACGGGCAGGCAACCTCACCTTGCAGTGGCCCAAGCCAACCTCCAAAGGAAAACCGAAAGAGCTACATCGGCCGAACTCACGATGGAGGCCAGCGTACGCAAATGGGCGTTCGCGCTGGTCCAGGAGCCGTCTGTGGCAGGGGAACGAAGGATGATGGATTACCGTGGAGCGAGAGTCTTGCAAATTTCTGAAGTAGGAGATGGGACAGTAAAGGCGGCGATAGTTGTGTTTGACAACGAACTCGATACCATTACTGTGCCTAAAACTCACATCATCATCATCCGCTGGCTCAGCGACCCGAAGTGGATCTTGGCCTCCAACATGAGATTACGCCACTGCTCCCTGTCTTGAGCAACCTCTTGCAAATTGACTGGCCCCAGCAACTCGAACAGGTCCTTCATGACCATATCTCTCCAGCGGTACTTTGGACGCCCGACCTGCCTTCGAACACTTGGCACCCCCATGTACGCACGCTTCACCGCGCGATCCTCCTCCATGCGTTCTACGTGGCCCAGCCAGCGGAGTCTGTGGGCTTTGGTTTCTCCCATAATGTTAGGCTGCATTATGAGTTCCTCAACCTCACAGTTCTTGCGTATTCTCCAGCTGCCATTCTCGTTTCTCGTCGGTCCCAAAATCTTCCGCCATATCTTCCTTTCGGTTACCAGAAGCTTGTTTTCTTCCCTCAATGTGAGCGTCCAGGTTTCACAGTCATGCATTAAGATTGGACGTATATCGTCTTGTAAATTCGAATCTTAGTAGTTCTGCTTAGAAGCCTAGACGTCAGCACGCAGTGAAGGGCAGCGGTGCATCGCAAGGCATTTTGTACACGGATGTCGATCTCCTGCTCTCTTGTATGAGTATCGGTGACCGTGCATCCAAGGTATTTGAATGCGGCGATGCCCTTGTAGGTCACATCTCCCACGCGGAGATGCTCTGGGGGACGTCTGGTATTCCTGTATCTCTTCATGTGAAGGTACTCAGTTTTTCCGCGGTTGATCTTGAGACCCACTTTGGCCGCTTCCTCTTCCAGCACTCTTGCCATCGTTCGCACCTGATCCTCTGTCTCGCCCAGTAAGGCTAAGTCGTCTGCGTAACCAATCACTCTATGCTGTCCATTCAGTCCTACCCCTGCATCGGTCATTATAACTTTGCGGACCACGTACTCCAGTACTAAATTGAACAGCATAGGGGAAAGCGCATCTCCCTGTTTAAGGCCAGTCTTCACAGCGAATTCTTCGGTTAAATCACCCTCTACTCTGATCTTCATCTTGCTTTCGACCGTGGCTACCTGGATCATTTTGATCAGCCTAGAACTCACGACCAATAATATTGTTGTAGTGAGGATCCGAGTGGCTGGCACTTAATAAATAACAAAAACAAAAGTATTAAATAAAAACCCGAAAAACCCGAGTTTTAAAAAATCAAACCCGGGTTTTCTTGTAATCCTAAAACCCGGGAAAACCCGGGTTTTTTCGGTCCGGGTAAACCCGGGTTCGATGCCCTAGTTTAGACGGACTTTTCACCTGTAACGTTTGATATATGTGGCATTGTGGCCGCTTTGTTTTCTTTACAATAGAAAATCTGTGGACAGGGAAAATACGCGCCATTTCAGTCGTATGCGAATAAATAAACAAAATACATACATTTATTTAGATAATTTATAGAAGGTAATACCTATACACGCACGTATGTTTGAATTTGTCGTTTTGGCAGCGGAGGCTCTGCCTTGCTTTTTATACTTATCAATCGTAAAATATTACGAGTCCATTGACGCACTAACATTGATCTGTTGATCGATTTATTTTCCGATGGTTTTTAAATAAGAAATAAAATAAAATATTTTCAATATTAACGATAATATTTACCTACTCAATTGAGAGACAGAAGCCCTTTTGTTCACCCTCGAATAGGAAAAAAAAAATCAATAAAAAATATATGTATTATTTAAAATCTTCCATCAAAGAGTGAACTGCCGCACTCAGAATTAACGCTAATCTCTGATTTGCTAATTTTGTCATCTAATAATAGTCTTTATTTTTATAGCATACCATAGGTTTTGCTTTAATTGACATTAAAGAATACGGATAATAAACCGGTTGATTTGTTGCGGTGTTGAATCGAAAAATATCGAAGGATTTCGAGCATTTTAGAACTTTTGAAAGCGTTTGCCAATACATATTTCCTTTACTTTAGTACATATGTACATATTTACTTACTTACTGCGCTGGTACAGCGACCCGAAGTGGGTATTGGCCTCCGACATCATAGAACGCCACTCAGGTCTGTCGAGTGCAAAATTTGTCCAGTCGGGCACTTGACTTGGAGCTCTTTTAGGTCTTTTTCCGAAGTATGCCTTTTTTACTGCCCGATCCTCACTCATTCTTTTAACATGGCCAAGCCAACGCAACATAATGTATCTACTTCATCAATTATATTAACCCATTTGTATATTTACCCTCGTGTTATGTATGGTATCTCTGATTAGAATCAGTGAAACAGTAGCCCCCATTTGAAACTATCAGTCAGCCCAATATACTAAGAAAAGGTCAGTTAAAAAGCATTTTAATACCGATTCCACGACATCAACAACACTACAGACGGAGAATCGACTCTGGAATGTTTATGGGAACATCTCGATTTATTCGATCGCGGAAATCGTCGATTTTATGGCAGATTACCGTTGCAGGAATCCAGCCCAATGTTTATTTTTATCGCGTTTTTAACAGTCGTTTCGAATAACGAATGAAGAGTGTAAAATGACTGTGAAGAATTAACAATTATTATGCTTTCCGGGGTCTTTTTGGACTGGTCGGTTTGGGACTATTTTTTAGTGTGCATTCGTGTCAATGGCCTTTGTTGATGCAATATTTGAGGAGTTTTAAGTAATTATAGACTTCGTCACAAATTCAGCCTTGGCTCTGACTAAAATAAATAAAAAAAGGCTAGTTGACAAAATTTGGAAATTCGTTTAAAACTATAGTTTAGTATCTATTTTACCCCAAATATATATTATTTTTAGAAAAATAGGCCTTTTTCATAAGTATTTTGCTTTTTTAGAAATAAACTTAGAATTAACTTTGGAAAGGCCAAGACTGTCATGGCGTCTTGAATGACGTCACTCCTCGCGAAACAATCGAGTTTGTTGATGTCAGTCGACGAGATCATTATACAGCTGCAACCGGTGTTTTGCGAGGCGTGACGTCACGCTTCTCTGATTTTTGTTTAATGTCACGTGATTAATAAGTAATTTTGCCGATTTTAATTTCCAAAAATATTTGTAATCTTATGTTATTTTAGTAAAAAAGTTGTTTTTTTGTTTACTACTTATCATGATTAATCATTAGAAACTCTAAGCCATCTGATTCATTCTTAGTGGAAACAAGCCTAATCAAGACCAACGATAATTCGTTGGCCAAGACCCATAATTTCTAGGTTGTAAATGTATTTTTGATTTTAAAAACATTGTTGGTATTGGTGAATATAAGTTAATTAATAAGCTAAGCAAAAGCTAACCACAATACAATAGGCGCCTGGCCTGACGGATAAATTGTTATTTAATTATTATTTTTTAATATCACATTCTGAGTGATAATATCGTACTGTCCACGCGGGCGAAGCTACAAGCGAAAGGCTAGTATAGTAAAATTACCTAAATTTTAAATGGATTATTTTATATCTCTGCAGTGGGACTAGCCTGATCTTACATCTTATTTACACTAATTGACAAGGCAAGCCATAATACGACTACCCAATATACCCATCTTCCTATCTCTATCAAGTTCGCTTCATATTTTTACTAGAGCCTATTTCGCCCCAATACTAACGAATGGGCGCCTGCGGCGAAGGGGCGCCTTACATTAAAAATGTTTTATCTCATTGCCGACCGACTGTACCGCCGGCGGCTGACAGCGCGACGTGAACTATGGCGGATGAGTACAGTCGGGTAATGACATCTACGTGCTTAGTTGCTATTTTTTATATACTAATACGTGCTTAGTTGCTATTTTTTATATAGGTACTATCAGTTGGCAAGCACGTAGCCCACCTGATGGTAAGCAGCCAGTGCGGCCTATTCCATTGAGGGACACTTTACCAAGAAGCGTCGCTCAATGTGCTACCAGACTGTAGGCTCATCTGATCTTCGAGCCTTTGATTTCAAGTGTACTGACTCCCACATTAATATTGCCGGAACAGAGCCAAAGCTGTTATGGCGGCTGATTTCACCTGTGGGGATAGCCAGTCGGACTCTGAAATAGTCCTACCACCAACCAAAACTACTTTTAATATAAATGCGTAAGTAACCCTGTCTGTTTGTGAAGCTTTTACGCCTTAACCACTAAATTTTATTAAATTTAATCTAATTTCGAACGGAAAGGCCCTTTTTTATTTCGGGAGTATTTGTATGCAGGTTATTCTTATTTTACAAATTACTGACTTGCCCAGGAGCAAGTCATTATTTTGTAAAACAAGAATAACCTGCATGGTGCAAATGAAGAAGAGAGTATTCAATAGAGTGTGACTGCTATCAAGACTTATCGCATCGTTGCTTCATGTCGTTCGTTGCTATCGGAACCCGCGACCTCAGGCATAGTAACCCCAATCTAAGCCACTACGCCAATACACTCGTCAAATGTCACATTACTCATATCAAGAGAGCAAACATCTAAAGAAAATAAAACTCACGCCAAAAGATTTACGAAAACGATTATCATAATAAAGACATTATTCAAAACATTATCTCTAAACGACAGGAATGTTTAAAATAGGCTCAAAAGAAAGCCACTTAGAGCCGTGAACGTTTAAAAAGGCCATAACCGGAACGATTCCGCGTTTTGGCTTTACCTCCAGAGCTAAAGAAGAGACTCGCATAACAGTCTGGTGCTATAACTCTGTTTATATCGCGGTTTTTCTCTTTCCGTCTAACCATAGAATAAAATTATGTAGAAAGGTGACAATCACTACTTGATAAAATGGCTAAATCGACTAACTGAAGTTGAAAAACTTTTTCCCGCGTTTTCCGCCAAGGTTTTTTAAGAAGACAACAGTATCGGCGACGCGCGGTCAATGCCTCTGGTGTATGGAATTCTATTGCACGTCATAACTTTTTTATAAGGTTTGAGCACTTAACACACACTCTTGGTATAAGTAATTAAGAAGCCAACAGAAAATTAGTTACTTTCATCTTATTTAAACAGTGTCAAAATAGGCATTTACTGGCAAGAAAAAAATACACCTTCTGTATTTACCTGTTTAAATCTGAGCATACTTTTTAATACCACCGTTTGCTCTCAGCTCGTGTTTAAGCTGATAACATCGGAGGTGAAACCCGCCAAAACGCCATTTTGCGCAGGAAAATAAAGAACAGAGATTGCGACATTTGAACGACTTTTTCTTTCGTAACATCTTTTTTATACTTTCAATGTGACCTTTTTTGTTTGCTACATACAAGTGACTTTATTCAGATTTGAGATAGGAAACGAGGTTAAGAAAGATGTCAAGGTACTAACGGATAAACATAATATTCTATTTTTGTATAGCCCGATTATCGCCATATTGCGGAAAAATATTTGAACTAATTTCTTCAAGTGGCAACAATCAAACAAAAAAATAATAAGATGTCATTCAATAATACTGTCTGTCATAGTGCGATGTCAATTGTCAACCGTGCCTTGTTACTATTGGATATTGTGAGTATAACCATAGCAACCAAGTGTTCTGCCGTGTCAGGCGAATGTCAGTTAACTTAAGATACATGAGTTACGCGTAACAAGTGCCATTCGTGGTTTTTATGGGTCTCCTATCCCGTGTATAAATATTATTTCATTATCTCTTACCGTTATCTCAGAAAATGCTCTAGAAGAAATTACGATTGACTACGATATTATGGTTAAATACTGTACCTTAAGTTACAGACAGCGCTTGACGAGTCGACAAGACGCGATTATGGCAAACTCAGTTAAGTATCTACTAAAATACATGACTTAGCCACGATAGACACGCGAGACAAGCGGCCGTGGTCCTGTTTACTTATATTATTATATATTTTTTGTATATTATATAAATTATACTCGTACTGTTCTTTTTTGTATAGAGTAGTTCTAAAGATTTTTAATCAAAAAATTATTATTTTCATAATTGTACAATAAACAAGAATATTGCTATTGAAACTTAATTTTTTTTGTTATAATAAGGCTTTTAAAAATGTTTTTTTAATTTTTTAAACCAAAGCTATTATTATGTTAAGATTAATAAATGATTTATGGTAATTAGTAATTACTAAGACTTAAGCAACTACATATTTCTACATACTTCTCACTCCAATTGTCACGGCTAAGTCATGTATCTTAAGATACAGCCCGTCGCGTAACAAGATTTGTATGAAATTCCTATCACGCCTATCTCCGTTTTTGGAAAAAACACAGAAAATAAAGATAAAACAAAAAAAATAATTACATCACAATAATATGTGCATCTTTACAATTCTTATGATATGAAATAAGTTTGGAAAAATCTTTTGAAACGTAGATATAATGGCAATAAATGCAAAAAAAACTTTAGGAGTCATTTACTCAAAACTAGGTTTTTTGAGATAACGGAGATAGGCCTGACACGGCAGTGTTGCTATAACCATAGCTAATGTGGCGCCTCCAGAGCAGGTTTTTTATTTTCTTGGCTAGGCTATAACTACATAAACTATGAGTGTAGAAAACTGTCAAATAAATTTCTGACCTTTTTTGTCGGTTTAAAAAAATTATGACAGCGTCATTTAATTTTAGAGATATGTATACGTAGTTTCAGAGATTAATTTATCAATAACTTGTCTGACAGCGGTGAAACTGACCCTTAAACTTCATCTCTTTCTAACGGAATAAACAAATAACGTTAGATGAATAAACGAGAATATATAGCGAACATCTCGCAGCTTTTCCCGCGAGCAATTAAGTCTCTATCACAGAAAGCTTCTATCGCTACCCCAGGGACTATATTTTCGAGAGGGATTGACAGACACGAAGCTGTTTTCGTATTTATGATATTCCTACCATCACAATTATTCGTCTCCTGCTTCATTCCGATTAGGAACCGAATCTAAGACTAAGCGCAGATGATAAGATCTATCTCTACCAATACACCATCGAACCAGTCAACAACAAAAGCTACGAAGGTCAAACAAAGTGCGGGTCATTGGTACACAAATCCGTGTAACATTGATTTGTTACGCTACGCTTCTTGCTTCCCATTCATAACGCCTTTTAGTAACACCGTGATAGAATGGATCATTAGCATAAATTCTTGATTTTACTTATCTCGGGGAAATCTTACGTGTGTTTTTTTTCTTGTGGCTGACCAATTGGCGCTTCATGCGTGTTAGGTCAAGAAAATGTAGTGTCATTCAGGAATTAAGCCGTATAAAATGGTATAATTTACTTATCACGGGGAATTCTCACATGTTGTTTTTTTTCAGTTGTGGCTGACCAATTGGCGCTACATGCGTGTAAGGTCAAGAAATGGTAGTGTCATCCAGGTATGAAGTCGTATAAAATGACGACAACTTTAGAGTTGAAATGCTTACGACATTTAAACAATTTTATAACTTAAATACCTGAATCAAAATAACCTGTGCAATGTCCTACATACCAAAATAGTTACAGCATAAATGGTAAAATTACATCGTCAAATAAATAAATGTTAAAATAAACATAAATCGTGAGCAGATTTAATCGTTGACTTGACAGTCCGTCCTCAACGCAATGTTTCCTTTGCTATTGCGACAGCAAATAAACACTGCAAATAGAACGCCTCGCAGCCAGCGTCGCGCCACCAAAAATACCACAGATAAAAATAAATTCAACCGTCAGAGGATACCGAGAAACAATAAATATAAGAGTACAAATTATTGAAGTGTACTTTTTAAACGTGACTAATAAGATGGCGATAAATAAAAGGCGCGAAATGAGCTCATTAATCGGCGAGCGAGCGCGAGCCGTAATTCGAGCTGTCATCTTTAAGTGGCGCTGTTGTCGCGTACTTATTTTGAATTTTTAAAGTCGTGATAAATGGCGCCAGAGAGATGTCAAGTTGTAACTGGCCGGCGTTTATTTAGATCCGATATGGATCCGATAAGCGTAAAAACTTGACGGTAATTAACGTTGCATTTTTCCTTAAAGAAGCCTTATTACCGGGTTATAAAATTTAGGTAGGTTTTGTAAAACACGAATGATGATTTGTGCTTTAAAAAACAAACTTAAGTTCTGGTCTTGCTGCATATTACGATATTTTTTAATCAAAAAACAAATAAGTGTGTCTGTACTTACATACAATATAATAATTTATTTAACTTATTTTAACAGGCTTTGTATAAACAATAAGGAAAAGAAAAATATAATAAGACCATGATAAGACCAGTTAAAATAAATCTATATAAAACGTTTGACCATAAAGGTTGAATGCAACATGGAGGCTCGCATGAATGGGCGAAACTAACGCGCCATGACGGCAGCTGTCCTGTAAATAGGTCCTAATGGATTGTTTTCAACTTCCCAGATGAAATATGAGCAGCCGATGTATTTTATTGTAACTTAGAAATTATGTCACTGCACGCCTGACGTTGCGTTGGCGGCTTTACCACATAATATATACTGCTTTACTGAGTTTTCAATGGAACTTGCCGTTTCAATGCAGGTACGTTTTTACTTTTTAACAAATGGCCTGTGAGATTTTTTATATGCCAATGTGGAGTTAATTTGATTAACATAAAACAAAAGTAATTATTATTCGTAGTGTAAATGTAGGCATCACAATAAAAATAATTTTCAAAATATTATTACAAGATGATGATATTTGTAAAGAAACCGACAAGATACTCAAAGCTAATCTTTTTATTTATGTGAGGCGGCAAACGAGCCAGCGGCTCGCCTGGTGGTAAGTAATTCCCGCCGCCCATGGATATCTGCAACAACAGAGAGATCGCTGATGCGTTGCCGGCCTATGGGGGCTGTGGGCCAGTGGGCCCCCGGCACTCTCACAAACCAGACGAAACACAATAGTAGTCACTATAATTTCACGCTAGTGTTATGAGAGGGTGGTACTTCCCCGGACGAGCCGACCCATTCGTACTGTAAAACAGCATGGCTTTACCACTGCATAATTTAGTAATAATAATTCAAGTTGTACAAACAATGACAGGTATGACGTAGATATTCCTACGCGAATCAAAGCTAAACAAAAGGCCCGCACAAATCTTGATCGTCTCATGACGTCTTTACGTGGGAGACCTGTCCAGTGTCCACATATCCTAGGATTCATTCTACTGCCTCCATCAAATATCGGTTCAAACGTTCTTAAACATTATCCAATGCCTATTGCCATATTTATTTACTAGTGGCCGCCCAACGCGATTTCACCGTTTCCCCCCACATTTCCGGGATGCAAAGTACCCTATGTCACCCGGGGATAGTGTAGCATTCCAACAGTGAAAGAATTTTTGAAATCGGTTCAGTAGTTCTGGAGTCTATTCAATATACAAACAAACAATCAAATCTTTCCCTATTTAGAAATATTAGTAAACGTATAGATTCAAGAATTTCTTCTCCAACTTAAACAAGTATCTTTTTCAACTTATACTAGATACAGAAAGTAGCAGATCAACCAACTAAAATCTGTCAAACGATATTATAAAAAACGTTGATTATACGTACATACGTTGATTATAAAAAAGAGAATCAAAGCTTAAAAATTTAGTTAAAACCTGTTTTTCTGCCTTAACAAGCAGACGCATAAATTTTATTTATCTCTAGGTGGACTGCACCGGCTAGTATGTACAAAAGAGCATCATCTTTTGCATATTTACGCTGCAAATTACCCATCGTCCCACCCTAATCGCATCTATCAAGCGCTATCTCATATCTTGTCTATGGGGCGATTCGTCATACGCCTACGTTTATAAAAATACAGTGAATTTCGAGACCGCTTGCGACATGCATTTTAATGGCTGCGTTTTGTGGATTAATCATGGGAGATCTTTTATTTTGATATTCTGTAGAGTCTATTGAACGTGTCGTTGGTCGAGTGGTTAAAGTACCTAGATCTTAGGATTCTGGGTTCGATTCCCGGGTCAACCATAATTTATGTCGGTTTTTCCAATGCGCATTCTCTAAGCCTGAGCCCTGATGACATGAGGCCAATATCTGTTTATTGTAGGGATGATAGAATTTCAATGATGAAGGCTAATACTTTACATTTTACATATTTTTATTCCATTACAAAACGGTTGGTAGAGTATTAAAAAAAGTTAAAAAAAGAAGAGGAGTAAAAGGCCGGAGCGCATTAGCGATCCCTCAGGTGTTGTAGATGTCCATGGGCGGCGGTGATTGCTTACCTCAGACATTAATTTTTTTAAATTATATTATTAAATTTAAGTAATGAAAGAATAGCGCGATCCGGGCTATGTACCTCACGCAAGTAAAGTGACGTTTCACAGCACTCGCCTACCAGCTCTTTAGGACTCTCCTCTTATTACTTGATACGCTCAATAGTTTTTTTCAAAATAAACTTTTTCTACGTAACCAAATCTCCCAATAGCAATTTCCCTACAACATTTTATTCACCGAAGTGAGTAAGTAACTAGCAAGTCGGCGTCCCGCGACCCGTTCCAACTCGGGAATTGTTAAAACTCCGCGTAACTCGACTTTGTCATGAACTTCCCAACTTCAGAAAATGTTTTCCTTCGCATTTTGAAAACTTCGTTCCGATTTGTTAGTTTCATTCGTGTAAACTTGTTTTGGAAGGCTTATTGGTCGACCGGCTTACTCCGCAGCATAAATGTGTGGAGGCCCCTAACCTTTGTTGATAATGGTTAACTTTTTCAAGTGAAAATTTATTGAAGAGTTGAATATTTAAGAAATTGAGTTTAGCCCACACACGCCACACGCCGCTAGCTAGCTTGCGATTATGGTGCATAAAAGCATTCTCTTCCAAAAAGGAGAGAGCATTACTTTTTATTTTTTAACCAATAAATAAAATCTCTATATTATCTTGGTTTAGTTCAAGGCCACCGTGACCAAAATTTTTTTTACTAATGGTGAAAAGTTACCTAAGTAATTGATGAGGCCTATTACAAATTTCCACTCTGCGAGAATAGGCATTTGACATGTTTTGACAACTCATTGGTCACGTGACCACAATACTGTGTTGAAATAACGACCAAACCATTATGATACTTTTCCCAAGTTTTGTTGTTTTGTTAACCGACTTCAAAAAAGGAGGAGGTTCTATGTTCGACTGTATGTATTTTTTTTTTTTTTTTTTTTTTTTTTATGTATGTCCGTCGATTTCTCCGTCAATTGTGGACCGATTTAAATAATTCTTTTTTTATTTGAAAGTGCATAGTTCCGAGGTGGTCCCATTGTCACCATGTCAGGATCTGATGATGGGATCCCGGGAAAATCAAGGGCAAACCTCAAATTTTATAGGCGCACACTACGCGTTACTTGTTTTTTCTGAAGCCATTTAAGTTTTTGCGTCCTATAGACATCACTTTATGTTGATGAGCTGATGATGGAAGGTACAACTCCTTAACGGTTAGGAGTTAGGGGATAATTCTTTCAGTATTGTAAGAATATGTGGACCGTTATTTGTATTTCATGTACTTTTGCAGCTAAGCTGATGATGGAAGGTACAACTCCTTAACGGTTAGGAGTTAGGGGATAGTTCTTTCAGTATTGTAAGAATATGTGGACCGTTATTTGTATTTCATGTACTTTTGCAGCTAAGCTGATGATGGAAGGTACAACTCCTTAACGGTTAGGAGTTAGGGGATAATTATTTCAGTGTTGTAGGAATATGTGGACCGTTAGTTGTATTTCATGTACTTTTGCAGCTAAGCTGATGATGGAAGGTACAACTATGATGATGGAAGCTAAAGGGTACGACTTCTTAATTCTTATGTCCCTCTTGCGGGCTGCATCTTTAGTTGGTCTACTGAATGGTGCTGAACACTTAATGAATACCTAATATTGTCAAATAATACAATTCTACTATTTTACTCGTATTTTCGATATTATGAGAGAGTTTTACTCACTCCTACGTATTATTCACACTAAAAATAGAAAAATAAACAAACTTTTTTTAAAAAAAATTAAACCGACTTCAAAAAAAAAACAAAAAAAAAACTACCTAAAAACACTGAAAAGCAAAAAATAATTTTAATAAGACATTCATCAAATGCGCTTATTGTCTAAGCCTATTAATAACATTAAATTGTATTTACGTGCTAGGTAGGTACCTACTAATCTGTTTGAAGTCGGTGCCAAGCCAAAGGTAATGAAAAATGATACATACCTAATAATTTATGTATTATACAGGGTTACAAATAATCCGCGGACGTAGGTACGTAGTCTGGGTACCTACTATTTGGCTTGGCACCGACTTCAAACAGATTAGTAGGTACCTACCTAGCACGTAAATACAATTTAATGTTATTAATAGGCTTAGACAATAAGCGCATTTGATGAATGTCTTATTAAAATTATTTTTTGCTTTTCAGTGTTTTTAGGTAGTTTTTTTTTTGTTTTTTTTTTGTTTCTATGGAATAATCGTTATCGCTATACCCGCACATTTGTGCCATGGATCTAGTAGGTGAAGAAACAGATTATAATATGAAGATGATATCATAAATGAGACAGATAATATTTGTTAAAAATTAAATTTATTTTATTACCTTGTCATTTATCTAGCAAAGGACGTTTTTCGTTTTAGATAAAAGTTATAGCTTAGATTAGAATAAAACTTATGAAAATTTACATGGTTAGTATAAAACACCATAAAGTAACTAGGTATTTTGGTGTGAAAAAGCATTAGAAAGACAGTGTTTTTATTACAGAGTCAAACGAGGCCAAACATTTGTTTAGATTAGAATACTATATGCCTAAATGGCATCGATTTTCGAGAGTTGACTATTTCTGGGAGCAGACACTCGTAGTAAAAGCGTGTCAATTTGGGTAACATCTCGATGTTACAAAAGTTATCGTTCCGTGGAACTCTAACTACTTTCATTAATAGTCCGGACCAGTCCAAACTGCAAAAAGGCAGAACTACGTAATCTGTCACCTGAAACAATCATATTTATTAATAAAATATGAAAATAGAATAACAGCTTCAAAATTCTTGGTTTCATTCATACTTACATTCTCAGATTCTGTTTCTATCGTCCTAGCATTTATCTCCTCAAGTTCTGTTATTGGCGGTTCGTCTATATTAATTGATTTTTTTTTGTGTTTTGTTTTTTTCGACCCATGCTGAAAATAACGAAATGAATATTAAGAATAATTTAACAACATAAAAAGCTTTGTAAACTCAAAATAATTTTGACAAAACAACCGACCTCAAATTGCACATCTGGCACAAAAAAAAACTTTTGGACTTCCACTACAATAATAATATTAACTGGTAAATGCTTGAATAGTTATTAAAATTACCGAAAGCGGTATTTGTTTTTCCAAATCAGTCATCAAATAATATCTGCCTATATTGCCGAATATGTTCGGATGGCCATCTGCGGTCTTCTTATTTAGTTCTACCACACCAAATGATACTTTCTGAATGCAAATGCTTGATTTGTAGTTAAAAATATTAAAATCTTTGTAGGTATGTGCCCCTATAATGTTTGAGAAGTTCCCTTAGTTCCTCGGGGATCCCGTCATCATAACTGGATTGTAATGACAACGGGACCAATATGGACTTAAATGTTTCTAAATGAAAAAAAAAAAAGAAAACGGTTTATAATTACAGAGTTCTGAGGTAACAACAGACGCGACCAGACGCGACGACGCGACGTGACGATTTGAAGAGTAGCTGTCCAATTATATTATCATTATTATTTCAAAAATTTCGGAAAACCAATGCATGTCGGGAAAACAAATGAATGTCGGGAAAACATTGTTTATTGATCTGAAGTAAGAAAAAACAGGTGCAAGCGATTTTCGACCTTATCGTCATTTACCAAAATAACGGATTTTAATGAACCAGCAAAGATAGTCAACAAGCGGTTGCGAAAAAGCAACAAAATTTTAAATGTCAATAAGGTTGAAAATCGCTTGCACCTGTTTTTTTTACTTCAAATAAATAGACAAACAAGAAAAACAGATGCAAGCGATTTTCAACCTTATTGACATTTAAAATTTTGTTGCTTTTTCGCAACCGCTTGTTGACTACCTTTGCTGGTTCATTAAAATCCATTATTTTGGTAAATGTCGATAAGGTCGAAAATCGCTTGCACCTGTTTTTCTTACTTCAGATCAATAAACAATGTTTTCCCGACATTCATTTGTTTTCCCGACATGCATTTGTTTTCCGAAATTTTTGAAATAATAATGATAATATAATTGGACAGCTACTCTTCAAATCGTCGCGTCGTCGCGTCTTGTCGCGCAAAAAAATACTCTCAAAAACAAGTCCGCATTCGTACGGTACATAATATAGGCATCTACTGGGGTAGCCCTTCCTACCTATCTAAATAACCAGTAGGGGCAGTCGAAACTTTGCCCCTACTAGGGGCAGACGGAACTAAAAAGTTTCGACTGCCCCTACTGGTGGCAGACTTAGTAGAGGCAGTCCGGAATAATCCCTACTAGGTGATAGTGGGTACTTTATTTTGTCAGTGATCAACTTACGAGTTGTTTATAAATCAACATTTGAGAAAAACTTTATGGAGGCCCTTATTTTGTTTTGAGTACATAGGAGATTCAATATAAAACAAACACTAAAAATAATTATACTTACGTGATGAAAACTTGGTAGCCGCACTATACACTGACGCTCGCTCGATCGTACTGGCGCGAAAAAATTCGACATAGGTCCAACGCCGAGAGCGCTCCGCGCAGTACTGAGTTCGGACGGCCAGCGCATCGCATTTTGTAGTAATTTTGCAGTTATATTAATGTTATTATCAAAATAGGATAATAAATGAATGGTTTAAAATTATAAAATCTTCATTCCTCATGATGTAACAATTATTTTGGTATATATTTTGCCTAATTGTGTTGTCGTAGAAAGGAGAAATTCACAGTTAACTTAAAGCGATTTTCGAAGATTTTTGCTTTAGGACTAGATGTTTTTTTATATATAAAACCAAAGATATTTAAAAATCCCAGGCCGCTAAGAACTATACGACTATATAAGAGATAACATTCTATTTTTTTTATTTAATTTGCTCAGAACAGTAGTTCAATCCAGGAGCTTAAAAATGTGCCTTCGCGCATTTTATGAAAATCTTTCTCTGCAATTTTGGGTTCAATTAAAAAGTTAAGCAAAATTTCGAAAAAGCAAGGCCGCTACAAACTATTCCAATAGATACTCTACACTATTTAATAAGTCATTATTGTTAATGTATTTTTGTTTCTGAGATCGATAACGCCAAAGTTGGCCATTTTATGCAAAAATCACAGTCGAGATGTCATAGGTCTCTTAAACATTGAACCAATTAATTGTACACTACAGTCAGCATTTTAAACTACTGGACCATCAACGAGGAATGTAGTGGAATGAACATGAAAAGCCAACATGAAATACAACAAAAAAGATATTTTTCTTTGTTACGTACCCAGTTTTTTCCTGTGTGTTTGTTTGTTGTTTTATTATTTGAGCGCTTACCTGAAAAAGATAATATAATATGAGACTATTTTCGTAGCATTCCGCTAGGGGGAAACATGTTGTTTATTAAAATCATTTTCGTATGAAAATAATATAATAAAGTGTATACTTTATTTGTGATAATCAGTATCACATAAACTTTGTAAATACATATAATATTATGAAACCTTAAAATTATAACAGGATTTAGTTTAGGAAGTCTATTATAATTTTCATAGAGATCACTATTGCTTCAAAAAGGGGTCACGAATTAGTTTAATTTTGGGGGGATCTTTCTATAAAATGCTTGATAGACACACGAAGGTCCAATTAAGTCTGCTTCTATTAAACTCTTATGCAGCAATTTTCATTATGTACTTCAATGTATACAGAAACTTTCGATTTTAACTAAAGGTGCTTGTAAGTCTAAACGTTAATTTAAACGGCTTTCATGACATAGCTGTTATTATTATGTATCCACTTAGTATACCTCAAGACATCTGTTTTGTTCCACTTAATCCTTATACTAGATAACATCATCCAAGCAGTAAACAGGACGCCGAGCCTACGCATGCAAATCCGTAATAAATGCCTTAGCCACAACAGAATATCCTAACTGATAATTTGGTCCTGCCCCTGGGCTGAAATGTACTACAAACAAAACGAGCGGAGTGATTGCTGGCCGAGATGATATGATTGCACGAGTTGCAAGCGGAGCCGTGCGCTTGTATTAGTATATAGCACTTAAAGACGCGGACCCAGCACGCCGCCTTGAGGCACTCCCTGTAAACTCCGCAATCAACGAGCTGATACCGCAAAGCGTGACTTGGTGAAAAGAAGCAAAGGCCTAGAGTTTAGTTATCGATTAAAATAGCAAGTTATATAAATAACACGAGTTGAAGATAGCTGTTAGTGTTACTTTGTTTAATATTTTTTGCATTTTATTGCAAGAAAACGGATATGACGAATTATTATTCAAGCACTGTCCAATAAACTCAGTAGAATTATTTTACACAATTGATAATATTGCCAAGAATATTCTTGCTAACTTACAATATAGTATATTTCGAAGTTTCCAATATCTTATAATATAATATAAAAACCCTTTTGATACTCATTCATAGAATTGTTTGGGATAATAAATGGATAATGAATAACTTCGTAGAACAAAAATAAGCTGAAATAAATTTAAGACAATATTTACCAGATTCCAACTTTTTTATTAAAATACTCGCTAACGAAAAAAATGGACCACAAGATAGGTAAATATTAAATCTAGTTAAAACGTTTAAAAAATGGGGATTTATTGACAACATTACTAGTGAACATCATCAAACGGACAACGAACGAACAACAAACTCATCAATATTAAATTAAAAAAAGAAGATAATAAGTACACTGTAAACAATTTCAAAAACGCAACACCCTGACAGAAAATATCCAACGAACAGCTGTTGGACCGCTGTCACGAAACCCCGATCGACCAACAGATCAAACGCCGCAAGTGGAACTGGATTGGCCACACTCTCCGAAGGGATTCCGATCACATCCCTAAGCAGGCTCTGGACTGGAATCCACAAGGAAAACGAAAACGTGGCCGCCCTAAGCAAACCTGGCGGCGAACTGTGATAGACGAGGCTAAGAAAATCGGCAAGACGTGGAGTGAAGTCAAACGCGAAGCTCAAGACAGAACGAGATGGAGAACTACTGTGGACGCCCTCTGCCCCACTTCGGGGTCATAGGACATTAAGTCAAGTAAGTCAACACCCTGACAGTCTACGAATAAAATGTTAAACTTACAGTACTTTAGAACTAAGTTATGTTGCATTTGATGTCTTAAGCCTCGGACACGGAAATTGCGGTCTTCAGTGTTATTTACGCAAACTAACAAGAAACAAGACTTAAAACATAAACAAGATGGTGCGTCGCCCCCGGCGCGATCGCGGCTTTGATAAACCCATAGCTCTTTTATATTTTTCTAATAATCTAGATGGGAAAAGCTGAGTTGAAAATAGAAGATCTGATAAAAAGAACCACCGGGGTTTTGCTAGTGTTGCTCTGTTTTTATCTTAATCTTGAAAGACTTTCGCAATTCTCGATTCAGATTTTAGAATTATGGTCAAAATGTCTCAGTTAAGAGGTTGGTCTTTGTTCTGAATTGAACAATTTATGCTTAATGGCTAAAAAGAAAGCGTCTATTCCACTCTACTCCATTGGTCAAATCCACTAATGGATTATATTCCACTTACAAGTGCACTCTAATCCACTCCTAAAAACTGACTGGGGACGTGTGGACTACGGATGTAAAACTGAAAGTCTCCGATAATTTTTTTTCATAATATTTGTACGTATTGCTTCTAAATTTATCATGCTACATGTTTATTGTTTTAGAACTAAAATCGAAACCACAGCAATTATAATTTTTCGTTAGAAAATTGTCGCTTCAGAGAGGTGCCTGACCTAATTAATGTTTACAGAATTTCCAATTTATTCCGTTTCAAAGCTAATATTGTGAAACATCTCCAATCTATATTCTCATAATATTCAATCTGTCAATCCAAAAAGAAAAAAAACATTTTCGTTACCATTTAATTCCCTCCACAAGAAATTTGTCTCTTTAATCATTCGACATTGGCAAAATTAATTGCCTCTCATGTGATAACACGATAAAAGCCGCAAAAGGACAAAATTGATTGCCGTGAAAAAGAATTTATTAAGTTCTTATGTCTGTCTTTGTCTGATCTGGTTTTAACAGTTAATACTTTTTGCACTTTTAAGGACTTATGTGGCTCCGTACTAAATTAACACTCAGCTACGTTTACCACCTTTTTTTATACCGCATCAGTTGGCAGACAGACACGCAGCCCACCTGATGGTAAGCGGTAACTGCGGCCTATTCCATTGAGGGACACTTTATCAGGAAGTGTCGCTCAATGTGCTGCCAGACTGTAGGCTCATCTGATCTTCGAGCCTTTAATTTCAAGTGTACTAGCTCCCACATTAACATTGCGGGAACACAGCCAGTTGTTAGCCAGTGCCAGTGTTATGGCGGCAGATTTCACCTGTGTGGGGGTGGTAGCTAGCCAGTCAGAAACCTGATGGTAAGTGGTAACTACAACTGACAGTGGACGTGCGAATAGGATCTCTGATACATAACCCATTTGAAGGAATATTTTAGGAGGGGAAACAAGTTTATGTCAAATAAAAAATAAAGCGAGACCAAGGAATATACAGTGCAACACTAGTTCACGCTTTTGTAGGAGAAAATTCTAATATTCAACATACGAAAGGAATGAAATAACGGAGTTTGCTTTGGATCGGATTTAACTTGTTGCTTCGGGGCGAGCTTTTCAACGTACTACCCATTTTAGATACAGCTACAGGTCTGTTAAAGGTGATTCTTTCGAAGGTTATGGTTCTTAAAGGGATATTTTTAAGTGTACATCAAAAAAGTACTGAAATGTCCATCAAAATAACTGATTGCACATCAAAGGTTAGGTTAGGTTAGCAATTCAGTATTTGTTGATGCACAATCAGTATTTTTTGATGTGCAGTTAAATACAACCCGTTCTTAAAACACAACTAGGTTCAGGCCTTTCTTTCAAAACTTTCTTTTTTTATTCACATTTTTTTAACTGTTAAAACATTAATACATTTGAAGACAACCAACTTTTAAATGATTAACCTTTAAGTTAAAGTTCGATGTTCTAATGTTATAACAAGAGTAGTACGAATAAAACAAGAAGTACATATTATGTGCATACGTTTAAATATCATAGTAACTTAACATAAGCAATATGAAGTAGTATATTTAAAATGCGACACATAAATTCACATCTTCCACAAAACGATACAGAAAAAGACCTCTTTGGACATTTTTTTTTTTTTTTTTATGGTATAGCGGGCAGACGAGCATGCGGCACACCTGATGGAAAGTGACAACCGCCGCCCATAGACAACTGCGAATCATGTGGAATCACAGATGCGCTGCCGGCCTTTAAGGAAGGAATACACTCTTTTTTTAAACAATTGCAGGTCGTATCTGATCGGAAACACCGCTGATGACAAAGAATTCCATATCTTGGTCGTGCGAGGCAGAAAATTGCGCGTAAAGCGTACAGTTGTGGACTGCCAAGCATCGATATGGTGGGGATGAATTTTTTGTCGCGAAGATCGGTGACGGAATGCAGCGGCAGGGATAAGCTCGAATAGCTCCTTGGAACACTCCCCATGGTAAATTCGGTACATAATGCAGCATGACGCCACATCTCTCCGTAATGCCAAAGGATCAAGCCGGTCCGAGAGTACCGGGTTATTGACGATACGAGACGCTCTACGTTGAATTCGGTCAAGGGGGAGAAGCTGGTACTGGGGAGCCCCCGCCCACAGGTGAGAGCAGTACTCCATGTGCGGCCGAACTTGAGCTTTATAAAGTTGCAGGCGATGAGCCGCAGTGAAATACCTGCTTGACCTGTTAAGCACACCAAGCTTCTTAGAGGCTAGTTTAGCCTTCCCCGCTATGGGTCCCCGAAATTGAACGTCGCTTGAAATGTCGACACCCAGAACCCCGATACTGGCTGAGGCAGCTATGGGGGTGTTCTCAAATCGAGGCGACACGATGAAAGGCGTTTTTTTTGCAGTGAACGCGCAAACCTGTGTCTTCTTGGGGTTAAATTCGACAAGATTAAGTCGACCCCAAACGGAGACCTTGTTTAACAAAGCCTCGACTTCAGACACAAGGTTATTTCGGCATACCCCGGTGTATTCCTGGGAAACATTGGCGCGGCCGGAATATACGGCATCACCCGTGCTATCATCTGCATAACAATGAATGTTACTAATTTGTAACAAATCATTGATATGCAGAAGAAACAACGTAGGAGATATTACACAGCCTTGAGGGACACCAGCATTCACAGGCCTAGAATCAGAGCATACACCGTCGACCACGACCTTGATGCTCCGGTCCGTGACAAAGCTAGTGACCCAATCGCATAGTTTCCGAGGAAGCCCATACTTTGGAAGTTTGGCTAAAAGAGCTTTATGCCACACCCGATCGAAGGCCTTCGCAATATCCAAACTAACCGCCAACGCCTCTCCCTTGCTCTCAACCGCCTTTGCCCGACGATGCGTAAGGTAGACTAGAAGGTCACCAGCTGAGCGACCGCGACGGAAGCCGTATTGGCGATCGCTAATCAGCTCGTGATCCTCTAGATACCGTAGGAGCTGGCTATTAATAATGGATTCCATTATCTTGGAGAGCAAGGAGGTTATGGCTATTGGCCTATAGTTAGATGGATCTGAGTGATCACCTTTTTTAGGGATTGGGTGCACAAAAGCTGCCTTCCAAGACTTAGGGACAACACCAGTGGTATACAAATGCCGAAATAAGCGCGTTAGAACGGGCGCCAGTTCTGGAGCACACGCCCTGAGCACAATTGGTGAGATACCGTCGGGCCCACTCGACTTATGAATATCGAGGGAGGACAATACTTCACGCACCTTGCATTGCAAAAACCGGATTTCAGGCATAAAGCCTTTACAATGCGGAATTGTCGGTGGTTCCTTTCCCCCGTCATCCAAAGTCGAATTAGACGCAAAGAAATAGCCCAAGAGATCGGCCTTTTCCTTGGAGTCATGGGCTAACGAGTTGTCTCCTTTGCGCAGTGGTGGAAGTGATGGCTTGCAGAAGTTGCCCTGAATAGCCTTGGCAAGAGACCAAAATGCGCGACTGCCCGAAGGAAGACTCACCAATCTCTCACCAATCCGGCAAACGTAATCTGACTTCGCTTTAGCCAGAACTCTTTTGAGGGACCTAGAAGCAGAGTTATACTTCTTCTTAAGAAGGTTGGTGTTTCCACCCTGCGCTGCTGTCGCATTTGCCCAGGCCTGATAGCACTCCTGCTTTAGGCGTGACGCCATTTTGCAGGAGCGACCAAACCAAGGCTGAGATCTGCCACCAATAGGAACCACCGAAGATGGAACAAATAGTTCCATGCCCTGAAGCACCACATCGGTGACAGAATCAGCAACAGCGGCAGGGTCATCCAACGAGAAGCAAACTCGCCTCCAAGGATAAGATGAAAAAAAAGACCGCATCCCATCCGAATCCGCTGACCTGTAGTGCCAAACCCGGCGACGACCAACGAATCGCCGACGTAATCCCCGTGTAAGAGGAACTGAGCTTCTAATCAGACAGTGGTCTGATGATCCGAGAGGAGCGTCGACAGAGACTTTGTAGCCGTCAGGATTAGAGGTCAGAAATAAGTCCAACAGGGAAGGTGAATGGCTCTCCACATCAGGAATCCGCGTGGGCGAAGCAACGAGTTGAGTCAAGCCACACGCCAAAGCGAAGTCAAAAGCAGACCTTCCTGCATGATCCGTGGTTCGTGAACCTAACCATTCTGAATGGTGAGCATTAAAGTCACCAAGAACCACGATTTCCGCAGAAGGGGTCTGCTGGAGCACAGAGTCTGCAGCCATCTGGACGTGGTCCAGCAATTTGTCGGTTTCCACATTGCCGCTGTGTGACCTGTAAAGGCACGCATAGACGCGGGGGTGGTCATAGCAGTCTACACGTAACCACAAGGTGGAAAAATCCCGATCATCAAAGGCGCTGAGGCGACGAGAACTGATATCCTCTCTAACAAACACGCACACCCCAGCCCGAGGCTTAAAAGAGTGTTCCAAAACATAACCAGGATAGGATAAGTAGGAAGTGTCCGCTGGAGAGGATATCTGAGTTTCAGTCAGAAAAAGCAGGGCCGGCTTGGCTGTTTCAAGGTGGTAGTGTACAGCATTTAGGTTTGTGTGTAATCCCCTAATATTACAAAAATCCACAGAAAGAGAGGCAGGGATTTTTGCTTTAGCCTTGCTTTTATTGCCCCCGACACGACTATGTTTGAGCGCGGTTTTGCCCCCCCCAGAATACGTGGGGCGACCTAGACGTCCATCCTCAGTCGCAACAGTTCCTGAGTCTAAACGCCCAGGGAGGGATTCTCCAACGCTAATGCAGTTGGTACCCTCCTGGGGTAATATACTCTTGAACTGCGCCAACATAATGAATGTGGAGGGGGAAGAAGAGGGCCTCCGGTGGCCTCACTCACACGGCGAAACGCAGCACCAAGTACTACTTCACGCCGGCCTTCTGTGAGGTCGTGGTATCACTCCGGTCGAGCCGGCCCATTCGTGCTACAGCTGAAGCAGTAGCATGGCTCTCCCACGACATAAAAAACAAACAAACAGATCTTGCGATCAACCGGCTTTATCGAAACGAACTGTTTCAATACTCCACTTTCACAAAACCTTCTATAGTTTCATTGTCCACTGTTCTAAAATCATCCATTCTCAACCTTATTACATTTACAAAAGGGAGATAATCCTTTTTAATTGGATATACGCGTAAACTCGCTAGAACATCGCATCGCCTTTGCATTGTGAATTATCCATTTTTACGACTTCACCTTAATAGACGCGGCAGGTTTATTCCTTTAGTGGACCGTTTCCACCTTTTCACAATGCATTTTGAACCGTAATGTTCTAGTTATAGGGTACAATTGTACAGCAATGAGGTCTGTAGGCGGCGTTTTTGATAAGTTATCTCAAATGTAGTGAGAAATGTTTGGGTTTAAGACAGCGATTTGATTTTAATTGATTTCGTGAATAGACTGGGCTTTAATGCAATGTTTTAATAGAGCTTATTTGCGTTAATCTTATTAATTTCATTGTTGTTATCTATTGGACTATTAACGCCTCGTTGTAGTGGTTCATGTAAGTGTCTAGTAATTCTACGTTGATTTTCCAGTTTTAGCAAAATATTTTCAAGTTATTTAAGTGTGCTAGAACTATGCTGTAGACAGTTCCTATATGTTAGTTGAATTGAAGTGGTACAGTCGCAAGCACATCTACTACCCCAATCTGTCAAATTTCTGCAACCAATTTTCGGCTTAATTCATCTCACATAGAGTTCTTTTTCAGTTGAGAATTTTTGACAGATTACCATCACCTTCTTAGTCTTCTTAAAGAAGACTGACGTATGGGTAGTACCTACCTTTGATATTGCACTTGAATTTATAAATGAGAATTCCAGAAGCCTTTACTTCTATTTTCATTACCTTGTTACATTATCTATAAGAATATTAACACCTCATTGGAGTTGTTGTTTTACTACCTGGTCATATTAGGATTCTGGGATTAATGGTCGGAGAGCTTAAAAGGTTTTTTAGAGTTTTCTTGCACAACGCAACATTTGTGACCACAAACCAACATAGGTAAGTGATCTAGCGATTATCAATCTGCGTGCCGGCAAAAGTTTAAAAAGATTCATATGAGAAGCAATCGCTCTGATCTTTCGTCTTTAAGAAAGGCAGACCCTGTCTTGTAACCAGCAGATTCATTACAAAGATACGATTCAATATCAATCAAACCCCATTCACTGACAAAAATATAAATTTTAAAGTTAAAAATAAAAGTTTCCATTCAAGCGTAACTGATGTCGGTATTCTGAACATGTCTTCAACCTTACTTTTAGGTCAATAACAAGGAATAGAGTGAATAATTGAATCAAAATGTTCATGCACACAAATGCTGGTGTCAATGGATCCCGCTATCATGTTCGTATGAAACCGCGAAACCTGCGGACGTGTGTAGAACTCGGAAGGGACGTTTCATCTGGAAACGTCTCTCAATGTGCTGCCAGCTGCCTCTGATTTCAAGTGCACTGGCTCTCACATTAATATTGCCGGAACACACCCAGAGCTGTTATGGAGGCAGATTTCACCTGTGGGGGTGGTAGCTAGCCAGTAAGACTCTGAAAAAGCACTACCCTACCACCAACCAGACCCAAGGTAGGAAAAATACCCACGACCTCCGTGATTTCTTACCCGAGCGGTTTAGCCACTGTTCCACGAAAACGGTCAGAATGTTTTTAGTTGCAACTGAAAACTGAAAAAACCAAATTGTAACGAAACTCTATTGTAATAAACTCAAGCACACCATAAGGTTCATTCAGAGGTCTTAAAATACAACGTTATCTCAGAATATGTCCGTGGATATCGATGGCAAATCGAGTAAAACGATCGATCCAGACGACTGGACGACATCGGATGTAAATATTGTCGAGCGCGACCGTTGTTTTGTGTTGCGCAGACGCCATGAACCAGAGGATTGGACTTTTGTGCTGAATTAATGTTCGGATTTCGTGGAGGGAATTTATTCTTTTCTTTTTAACATGGATAATACACCCTGTATAACCTGTACAAACCATGAATTCTCATTCAAATACAAAAATATAATTTGATGTAAAAAACGCATAAAAGCTTAGCATAGATGTATGTGGAGTTAGTTGTGACTAACTCCACTTTGATAAGCTTTTATTACGTTAAGTTTCTATATTTCGTATAATAAACTAGTACCTACGAGTAGATTATAAATCTAGATTTGGTGTAATGGTCGAGAAGTCGACTATTACATCAGAGGTCGCGGGTTCGATCCCCGCACGGTACAAACATTTGTGTGCATGACTTAAACATATATTTGTATCGGTCTGGGTGTTTCTGTGTATAATGTGTATGTATTTACAAAAAAAAAGTATAAAATGTTTATCCGTTGTCTGGTACCCCAAGCACAATAGTTAGGGGCTAGATGATGGTGTAAATAATGTCCAGAGATATTTATTATATAATTTATTTATTATGTTAAGTAAGATTATATCGACGCAAAAAAGCGGAAACGTAGTAACCCACACCCAAGCCAATTTTTTTTTATTGCAGATTCGGAATGAGAAAAAAATCCTCTTTCAAACGGTCTAATACTCCTTGCTCTACGACTAATAGAAGTTTTTATACAGCATTGGAAATTAGCCTGCTTTTTCGAAAAAGTAACGGAAAGATTGATGTAAATAGCATAAAAAAGAGTGTTTTTTATCACTTTACATTTACTTCAATTCATATTTTTCAAATGACATGATCTCGGTTTGATTTTGGTAGTTACAGCGCGTGAACATTCTGACCAATGTGGGTTACAGCGTTTTTGCTTATAAGGATTTAGTAACGCACCACGTTCACTACATTTATTCGAAAATAAAATGGTTATTCGTGGCGGTTTACTACAATCCTCGCATATAATAATATACGAAATCGTCGGATACGCCAATTCAAAACTTCATTAGTTTCCCCGATTTTGGTCGATTACCGCGTCGCTCAGTCACTGCGCGACAGTTGAGGGAGTATGATTTGTGTGTCGTAAAAGGATTTGACTGCGTGACTCGACTCGTTTACAATATATTAAAATATTACAATGATAATAAGGTTATGAATGTGTTTGTACTTCGTAATAAATGGCTTTGATTGGTTTATTCAATATTCATAATTTTATTTGACTTGTGACTTACAGTAGAACCAAAACGCACACAAGCTTCAAATTAACAAATTACAAATATCACCCTACACACTAATTATAACAACACAAAAATCATTTAAAAAGAAAAAAACCAAACCATACAAATAGAAAGAAAAATTAAATAATTAATAAAAATTATACCATGTCAACTAATCAAAAATATCAAAAATGAATAATAAGTCAGAAATAACAAAAACAAAACCATACAAATAAAAAGAAAATTAAAGTATCAATAAAAAATTATACAATGTCTACATAAAAAAATGTCAAAAAGAAATAATATGTAAGTTAAGTCCATTCAGTGTAGTTGTTTACATAGATATATTTCATTTAAGTCAAAATGTAGACAAATAAAAATGTATGGAACATAGTTACAACAATTTTGCTATAAAGGAAAACCTTCGGTTTGTAGTCGCCCATACATTTATCTCGTTCATTTACAGCGTTTTTGCGTAACAGAAAAAAAAGTGCTATTGCTGTAACCCACACAAACATAGATTAACCCTTAGCCAGGTAGTGGCCGAATGGGGACCACATTAATTTGAACCTTATGTAGTTGTGATACGGGCGAAAACCAATGAAAAATTTCTCCTACCCGCGCCTGGCTAAGGGTTAAAAGTAACTTCTAAAAGGTTAAATGTATTTGGTTTGATAAAAAATCCATAAATATATTTATGTTAAAAAATTCACATGTGTGGCTTTCATAGTTACGGAGCTGAGATATCATTTTTTTTCTGAAATTTCAAAATGTTTTTGGCTCTGGTGAACACTTTGCATTTTGTGGGTTACTACGTTTCCGCTTTTTTGCGTCGATATCTTTTGTATAATAAACTAGTACCGGCGAGTACATAAAAAAAACTAGAGTTGCATTTCTGCTTGCCATGTATTCACCTATCTCACAATTGAGATAAGGCCGGTGTCCCAGCAGTGGGAACGTATAGGCTGATGATGATGATGAAGATGCATTTATTATCACTTGAGACAATTAATGCCTAGTCTACGAGTAAAACACAAGCTCGTCGAAATACAACACTAAAACCCCCCGGTTTTCCCTTCACACTAGATATAGGAGGAGCTGATATCCGCCTGTGTGTGGAAAATTTTCGCCGACTTTTCAAATAGGATTCCAATAACCCTTTCTAAAAAGCAAATTACGCTGCCTTAATCTTTCGAGCCCCGGATCACCAGACACAATAGAAAATCTATTGTTACGCGGCACCCGAGTGCCGGTTCGGGATTGAGTGGTTAAACAATATTTTAAGAAAATCGTTTTAATTATTCATCTATTGAATTAGTATCATCATCACCTATTTCAAAGGTCTCTATAAAAATCTGATTTATCTTTTGAACCACATCGATAATTCAGTTATTTTAGAATTGGGGATCCCCATTTTGCTTTCAGATCAAGCTGTGAAATTATTTCAAACTACATGGCAAAAGTTATTTGGGATTCTGCATATTTAACAGCACATTACTTGCGCGAAAAACATTCCCCGCTATCGAAGTTCGGCGCGGGCGCTGGGGGACGCGTGGCGATAGACGATAGCCGTAATGACCGGCGATTTCGACGCTTCACGCCAATGGGAGGTGGAGCAAACCACAAGAGATCAGCCTTGTGGGGAAAGATTTATTTTGACCATTTGGAACGGTGGCTGGTCAGGTTTAAGCAGGCAATCATTTGTGTTGTAACTTTTTCAGAGTCGTTAGCTAGATTTCCCCACAGATGAATTTTGGCTGTGCTTCGGCCATATTAATGTGAGAGCTTCTTGAAATTAAGGAGCAATTTGGTGTTCTGGTTGAGAGGTTCAGACACTAGAGGTCACGGGTCTTCCCAAACGATACAGATATTTTGTCTATATGAATATCTGTTTGTGTTAGTCTGGGTTTTTTAAAATATTAATTACTAGCCTTCCGCCCGCGGTTTCACCCACGCGTAATCTCTTTTTTCAAATATCACCCCCTTCCCCCCACATTTCTGGGATCAAAGGTACCCTATGTTCACCGGAGATAGTGTAGCTTTCCAACAGTGAAAGAATTATTCAAATCGGTTCAGCAGTTACGGAGCCTATTCAATACAAACAAACAAAGTAGTAAGATATAAGTATAGATATTATTTACAAAAAAAAGGTTGATTATGGACTAGAGAGCGCTTTGAGAATATTGTCCAATGACGTTATCCATTTGTTACACTGTATTTTATAAAACCAGGGGAGCAATTTAATAATGTGTTTGTGAAATCTTCTAATAGATTTTTCCTTTCATCAAAAATTACGACCTAAATCGTTTATCGCTCCCTCTCATCAGTTAGACTCTTCCCAATTCCGATAAGGGGCTCCCAATAATCTGCGGGACGTCTTCAGCCGTCCGAGCGGATCTGATACAGTTTAAACACGCCAATTAAAATGTTTGTACACCGATACCATCCAGCCTCACTCCCCCGCCCGATGCGATTTAAGAATAGGTCGATTTTCACTCCCCCGCCCGATGCGATCTGCGATTAGGTCGGTTTTCACTCCCCCGCCCTAAGGGATCTAAGAGGTGCTCGGTTTTTCAAGTCATCTGTTGGTCAATGTTTGCATTAGCGAAGGACGAAGACATCGGTTTATATCGAGTAGTGAAGTCTAGGGGTCTATGTGTCTATTATTTAAAGATAAGAAAATTATTTCCAAAAAAAAACTACTCATGTTTTTTGAACAATAAGTGTGGTGTTCAAGCATACAGCCCGCCTGATAGTAGGTAAGCGGTAACAGCAATTTTAAGGCAAAAAGTATCGTTGGGCAACAAAAATAAAGGTTTTTTCCGCTGCCAACACCATGCTCTCCCCAATTAAGCTCTAAAACCCCAGATACAATTAGCACAACAGTTATGAATTGCTATTTCACTCTGGTCTTCTGTGTGGTACTTACCTACTTCCACAGACGAACATAAGAGAACCTATGTTATAATTTATTATAATATGTAAAAAGTAGATGAAAAGATAAATATAATAAAAATGTAAAATTTATATAGAATTAATTGTACATGTTAGGTATGATTGATAATATTTAGGTATATTTTATATTCTTTAAAAAATAAAATAGATAAGGTTTAAACAAAAGAGAACTTATGTAATAATAATTATAATAAGTGCATAATATAGATAGGAATGTAACATTTATATTTGCATGCTTTATTTGAAAGCTGAATAGGCATAAGAACCTGCACAAAACATTTTGTACCACCAATGTATACACCCTATTCATGGCAAATAAATTATTTTGAATTTTGAACGGCTCAATTGGAACAACTACTAAGCTCTATCTCTCTTAAAAATCTATGTAGGTTTTAGAGATGCCCTGTGCTTCCTGCCCCAGTAAAAGAAAGGGACAATCAAGCTGAGACACAGCAAAAAACTTCCACAAAGATCCCGTTACCTCATGCAAATGAGCGGGAATCGAACCCACTCTGATATGCGGACTTTCGTGACATAAAAACTGGTCAAGCGGGCGATGGCCCATTTCGTCAAGTTTTTTACCTATTTAACTTGTCATCTCCAGTTCAAATCTTGTCAGGCGATTGTGAGTGATTTAACAAGGCCGTAAAAAAGTATTTAATACGGTGTATTTTTCTGTATGTAAAGAAAACACTCAAAGTTTTACTAGCTGTCTGATCTGGCTTCGTAAGGTTGAAAATTATTTAAATATTTACGCTTCATAAAGTTAATAACGAACACAACAAAAAATGTTTAATTTTGTATAGTCGTTCGCGCTCATACATTTCTCTGACTCATTTTTATTTAAATGTAGATAGATTTTTATTTACTTGATTTAAAGTAGGTACTATCGAGGTCTCCCACGCGTGATCACCCTAAAGGCTAAAATCCTGTGCAGTATTTTTACGTTTACAAGCGCCGCTCCTAAGAAGTCACGATGCGCGTGCACGGTATATTTTTCCAAAAGTGATCACGCGCGGGAGACCTCGATCGTACATTGCTTAAACCAATACTTAGTACATGGTCTGTGATCACGATTCTAGATTCAAACTACACCAAACTAAACTCTCCAGTCATTAACAATACGAAATTACCATCTGTAGTCTATCGATATTAACAAAACTGCTTTACATAGACGTCCGGTGTACGACACAGCGTTTAATACAAGGTAAAAGCAGCACGTCTATACAGCCTTGTTTTATACTCAGTATAGTAAAGGCGTGTTAAAAGCAGTTTTCACGTAATCGCCCCGATCGCGAGATAAGGGTTAAATTACAGAAAACATGACACGCAATTTGTTACGTAGATCTCGGTGTTAGCCTCGGAGGAGGCGACACAGTCTATCAAAGCTCAGTGAGGAATCATTAGCTTTATCGAAGTTAGTTATTTATAATTTTATTTTGTAATTTTTTGTCTACGGGGGAAAATACGTTTAAGCATCATAACTGCAGGCGATATCTGCGGACTTGCGATATGTTTGTCCCACGACCTGTTCAACTCCCTTTCACAACTGCGAGGGACGAATCCATGCTCGCCAGAGGCAACTATCGATATCGGTCCGACTAACCTGACAGCAAAAAAATCCTACCTTTTACCTTTTATTTTTCAAGATAATTAAGGATAGCTTAACAAAGATAAATGCCACATTTTATCCCAGAAAAATATCACGTTCCTGCGGTACCTAAAAGTTTTTAATAAATAAATACTCGTACTACTAAACTAAAAGATTAAAATATACGCAGGTGAAGACATAAGGTTTCCTTTAGTTTAAAAGGTACAGAACAAGGCTATTAAGTCAGTTCTAGCAATGAAATGAAATGAAATAATTTATTCTGCAAATAGATTTTTAAAAATACTTTTGCACGTCAAACTTTTTTTCTCTAACAGAAATTATTATTTTGTTATCTCACTGGTATTTAACTTATACTAGGTTTCAGAGGCCGGTCGCTGGACGGTTAACACTGATCGAGTGGGCCTTTGGGACCCGGCAGAGTTAAATGTATTGCTAGACCCAAACGGTTCCAGTAGCAATTCAATATAATGTACATAAACAAAATGAAAATAGCATGTAGAATGTTTAGGTACACCAAATCTTTTTTAGCCAATTGTTTTTTTTTATAATCAATCACTGGCAAGCAACGATTGGAAAGGCCTTTTCTTTGTCACACTTTAAATACGTTTAAATCCAGAAATTCATTCTGTTGAAAACTAACTTCAATTGTATGTCAAGATAAAAAGTAAATCAAAATCGAAATATAGGCTTCAGTGCTTCAGAGATGCACTTATGAATGGTCAATCAATGGGGTAGATTACTCTACCACTAGTTTCGCAATGTAAATATTTATCAAGAAGAACTGGCAAGAAACTTGAATTAGTTTATCTTTTGAATCGTCAAAACTTTTACAATATTGAGCAATACAATCTCTCTTTAGATGATATTACTAATAGCCAGTTTCACCCCAGATAAGGTTATCTGTCAGAAAAGACTGATGCTGTTTTCTTTTTTGAGTATTTTCAAATATTGTTTAATCTACGACATTTGATTGTTTGTATTTGTATGTTTGTTTGTACTGAATAGGCTCCGAAACTACTGAACCGATTTGAATAATTCTTTTACTGTTGAAAAGCTACACTATCCCCGGGTAACATAGGGTACTTTTGATCCCGTAAATGTGGAGGGAAGGAGGGTATTTGAAAAAAGAAATTACGCGCGGGTGAACCGCTAGTTTCACAGATAGATTATAACGAACTTATCGATTGTGGTCAATCCAGCACTATGGGCTATCTTCAGTAGAAATAAGAAGAGATTGGCTGACCGTCGATCGACGTCTGCAATGGACCTTAAAGAATGCTCAGATAAAATCAAAGCTGTATGGTAATTAAAATGTTTTTTGTGGCACTGAGGCGGCCCTGCGCGCCACCGGGTTAATTGCAGGCGTTTAATTGAATGTTATTGAATCAGGACCCGCCCTTAGCTTTATTTATGGACCCCCTGCTTATTTGTACCTTGGAATTAGAATATGAAACGGCTATTAACATTGTTGTAACTACAGTTGTTATTATATTGCCTTTAAGATCGTTTGCTCCTCGTCTATAAGTAATTATTAGGTATGTGTAGTGTACACATGCACATTTTTTTTGAGAATTAAAGAATTACAACAAACGTCGCAGATTCGATAATTTATAAGCGTTTATTTGCATAAAAAATGTATCGTTCTAGGTGTTCCTACGTATAATAAATTATTTAATAAAAGTATATAAGTAATGTTTATCTATAATCTTGTACCCACAGCACAGATTACTAAGAAGTTACTAATAACGTAAGCACAACCTATGCTTAGTTTGGGGCTAGAAGCGCTATACTATTGATATCTAATGTCCAGGGACATACCTACTAAATTATTTAGTATAATTATTCGTATTTTAAAAGATTAGCTCGCTGTTTGCTCGCTGCTTGCCATCACATCTTGCATGTCTGCCAAACCAAATGACATAAAAATACTTATTATACGGTTTAATCAATGTATGCGATGTTGCCCAATTACCTTTATTTTTTTTATTTCTAAAAAAGTGGAATTCGCTAGTGAATCCGTAAACTGGCCGGTCTGGCCGCAAAGCAATCGAACGCGCAATAACAGCTCAATTGTTATTGTAGCGCCACAGCTTGATGGGTTTTCACCCGACGCCATATTGCTTTCCATTCCGAGGTTATTTTTTGTTAACTGGAAACCGAACTTTTATGAGAGTATCACTTGTATAGGTAGCTACAAAACTGCGAAAACATTTGAAAAAATTGCGGCTATTTTAGTATTTTGCTGAATCTGAAAGTTTGCTGTACCTTTTATGACTTCGTATATTTATGACTGAAAAATTATCATTGTAAATAGCAGAGTGGTGTCTTCTCAGCAGAAGCAACATTTCAAACCTGTGTTAACATTAACATCCTTATATCATTGTGCCTTATTAACATCTTTTTATATTTAATAGTATGTCTCATAATATATCGCGTTTTTTTTAAAGTCTATAACTTTAAAAAAATGCTAAGGCTGATTATATTTTACTGAGCTTTTATTTTGTTTTAGTCATAACGATTCATTAATTTATGTACATAAATACAACTTTCTATCAATACTGTTTAGTGTGGTGTGACATTGAAGGAAAATACAATAAAAGCGTATTGTTCAAAATGTCAACTGATTAAATTGATTAAATAATAAAAAAAATACACTATTTATTATATAACTACACATGAATTACTTAAAATCTTTATCAAGCACCTTCTGTTAGTTACAACGAAAATAACTGTTGTTTCTTCAAGTCAAAAGTGGACGAAGGAAGGGGCATACTTCCAAATAAACACCTATTGTACGTTCCTGACAGTTCGTCCTACTGAAAACACGAAACAACAACAAAGTTCAAATAGGCAACCAATGACGTCAGCGTTAAATAACGTACGCAACCGATTAATTAATCAGAGAAATACAACGAGACATTTATGAATGTCGCTGCTGATTCATAAAATCGGGCATTTCGACAATAACCGGTCAGGCGGCGAACGTAATGACAGGAATATTAATGTTTTACGTTAGGGTCAACAGAATTAGTTTAATTTCTTAAGCTTTTTATAAGCAAAGGATTGCCATGTCCCACAAGTACCTACACTAAGCAAGCCTGTTATGATTGTTTGACTTAAGACATCTCTGACTTCATAATGTTATTCGTCAATAAAATAAACTAATCACTAAATCTTATCATAATCATTTTATAAATAACAGCCACAGCGCCATCTAGACCCAAACTTAGTTTAGCTTGTTTTTTATGCTATAGTAGTTATCAGACAGAAGATAAGGAACCACGAAGCGTCGCTCAATGAGCTGACATACTGTAAGCTCTTCCGGTCTTCAAAGATCTTTGATTTCAAGTGTCATCATTCAGTCATTTCCTCCGTCTTTTATAAAAACTAGCCTTCCGCCCGCGGTTTCACCAGCGTGTTATTTCTTTTTTTAAATATCCCCCGGTTCCCCTCACATTTCCGGGATCAAAAGTGTAGCTTTCCAACAGTGAAAGAATTATTCAAATCGGTTCAGTAGTTTCGGGGCCTATTCAGTACAAACACACAATAAAATCTTTCCTCTTTATAATATTAGTTTAGAACAGAATTTACTCCGTTTTGGCAACCCTCAGGTCATGCAGCCGCCATCCATTCAGTCATAATCGCGTTACCGTTAAAATATGTTTCAGACAAATCGCATTATGGCCACGCTGGTCAAAAGTTGTGCATTTATTCATGTTAACGAACATTCGGTGGTTTACTGATTTGTTATTCCATGATTCGTTTTTAAAAGCTCAATATTGATAATAAAATTTAAATATATTCCAACGCGATTCATTCGTTGTTTGTTTTATTATTTTTAATAACAATTTTGTTTTACAATTCCGCACGCGGATTCTCTTGCGTGGACTTTACGACAAGATTATCCCGCAGAAATGTTTGATGTTTTGAGATAAAAAGTTGTCTTTTCTCTACCTAACTTTCTCATACCAAGTATCACGTCCATACGTTACGCTTTTTGCGCCATGCAAGAAGATTAAAAACACTCTGCTTTTATTTTGGCACAGAAAGCAACCTATTTCGTAGGTTTACCAAGGTCTACTTAGTGCTTACAGGAGTTATTTTTCTAAAAATTTATGTCTGTACCTTTCATCAAAAGCGGCTTTGTGTTTTGTGCGTGAAAGCGTACCAGACAGATAGACTTACTTTGGCATTTATAATTTCATATTTAAATAATTGGCGCCAAATGACGACTATATTGGCCTGAATAATAATAATTTAATCCGACTTATGAAATGATGGGCTGTTAAAATAGTAATCATGCTAGTGACGTGAGTGCTCGGATCGTGTCGTGGTGTCACCGCGGACGCCTCCTAGCTGTCATCGTTTCAACGAATACTCGCCCCGACCACCTATGCGCTGGCCTGGGTCATAGGAGACTGCGTTTTGATCTACAAATTTTGATATGTTTTATTGGCAAACAAGCACTTTTGGTTATGAAAGAGGGAGGGGGCAAACCAGTAAGACACTTGATGGTAAACGATCATCGCTCATGGACGATAAGGGTCTTAGATGCGCCACCTGCTTTGAAAAATGGATATAAATAAAGGGAGAAGGACTATGGGTGATGAAGTTGGGAGGTGGACGCGAAATGCGGGGTTCGAGCCTCCCACACTCACCAAACGAAACGCAAAAGCAAAGCTATTACTCATTATTTATTTATTTAAACTTTATTGCACAACAATAGTACAAGATGGCGGACTTAACGCCATAAGGCATTCTCTACCAGTCAACCATTGGGCGTGACTGAAAGGAGCGATTGGTGCGGTAATTTACAAGGAGATATACATATATAACCTAAGCAGAAATTGCAATATTAACAACTATGTTAGAAAGAAGGTGATAGGTACTTTCCTGAACGACCGCTCCATTTCAGTTGGCTGACAGGAATTCTCTGTAGCTACTAGCTACATACATAGGTTTGTCCTTCTTAGTTTTAGCCAAGTTGATGTCTGTTGGACTACATTAATTCCCCCTGTGCTTTCGCTCTTACCTATGCACTGATAATACATTCTGCTTACTCAACTAAACGAGAAAGTCACCAAAATTCAGCAAAATTGTAAAACCTCTTTTAATTATTTATTTCCATATTAGGACAAACCGCTTACGCTTCCACTTGTGACACGTCAGACAAGCGATGACAGGATGACAAATGAGTGCAGTGACGGACGCGTGCGGCCTGTATCCGATTGTAGTGAGAACCGGCCTATAGCCTATTATTTTAAGCGGCTTACTATTCAGGTCGGACTTTACACAGCGAATATATCTTTTTAATGGCGTCGAAGGATATCTCTAGTGAGGTAGTCACGATTCTGTGTAGTGTACAGTTGGCAACATAATCAGTGGATTTATTTCCAAAAAGTGTATTAGTATTTTGTAGCAACTTTAACGCAAAAACATTGTTCAATGTGTTGTCATACTGTTGCAAGCAAGTTTGCAAAATGTGTTTAGCAATCTAAAACCCGAGCCATTTTATATTCTTAACACGTTAGATGCCATAGAAGAAACAACAAAAATTACATAAAAACGTTTTGGTGAAAAAATACGCGAAATGCTAAGATATAAAATTGTATCTTAGTTTCAATTAAATAGGTTCAATAGTTTTCAAAATATTTTCAAAAAACGTGACGAGGTCACCGGTGACCTACGTGGCGCTGTGATTTAAAAACATTAAAAACCGTTACGAAGGCGCCGAAATGTCGTTGACTCCGGTCTCCCGCCCCCGCGCCCCCGCAGCTGTCCGCAAACGCTGGAGGTGCGCGCACATCGCGCGCTTCATTTTCATTTTGTCTTTTGAGTGATTAAAAAAGGAACAATTTTCTTGTCACTTGCCATGTCAACGTTTACCTAGTTTATTAGAAGTATTTTCGAAAAAAATGTAGGGAGACCAAAACCACGCGGAAGAAGTAATCTACAGCGTACTCCGGTCACCTCAGTTCAAAAAATGTAAAAGAAACACGTCCTCTGGCGCAGAAATTTGTTCTGAAAATTGGTCTACCACGAGGTCACCGGTGACCGTAGTGGCGCTGAGATGAAAGCAAGGGTCCGGTCACCGGTGACCGGAGTGGCAGCCAACGTGTTAATGTTTAAGTTACCGTTAGAGTGCGGAATCCGTTAATCTGCAGATTAACTAGGTAATCTTATATTTAAGTTTGTTATTGTTTTTTTTTATTTATTTAATTCCTTTTTTTGTTCTCTGTTTTTTGTGTCTGTTTGTAATCTTGTCACTTTGGTCAGTAAATCTTTTTCTCACTTCATTTACATATATATTTACCTTAACCCGGAATTTTAATCTCAAAATCAAGACCAAGTAATCCTTCCATAGTAGAATAAAGGTTTACAATAGTGTAAAATGTGCAGTTGTTAATGCGGTCTACTGTATCCAGAGGTTTGCATGGTATTGGATAATGAATCCAAGTGCTCTGAATTCTAAGGCTTCTAGTACGTTTGAGTTTATTAGCGAAAACAAAAAGCAGGCTAAGAAACACTCAGTGTTATCTTAAATCAAACAATTAGTGCTAATAGAGTATTCAACAACCTCTTCACAACAATTAACACGTTTAATGCGAGTGCCATTATATTTGTGATTAAAGGTTCGAAGATTTTGTTATTATTTGGTAATTAATGAGCGTTATTCACAATTTCTCACTAAGTATCTATGTAAACTCATAATAAAAAACAAAAAATGAACAAACAGCAATGTAAACAAACTAATTTGGAACTTAAGGTATTTAGGCCGTCGGAAATAGACAAAATAAGGGGCTAAATTCGAAAAGTGTGATGTAGTTCTGCATTTTTGGTATGTTGTATGGGTCCGTTAGAGTAATGTGATTTCAAATTTGCAACTTCGAAAAACTTGTGGAAACTGAGAAAATCGAGAAAATCTTCGAAATTTTGGGACTTTTTTATTTATTTGCTCTCCAGGGCCAAAACTATGCATTTTTTGTAAACGATGTTTTTTACACTCAATTTAAAATTAAAAAAATGTTTACCATTTAGTAAACTTCAATCGTACATTGATGAACTTAACGCCATTAATCTAAATCCACACACAACAAAGACAAAAGAAAGAACTACATACTATCTACAAGAATTTTTGCTATTAACGGAGAGGTTATATTACTTTTGGTGTCAATATTGTTGCAAATGACCTCCCCCATCGGTCTTTATAGGATTTCAATAACCTGAGTGTTTTGCCTCTATAACCTATTTTTCCTTTTATTCGATTTTTTGAGATTGTGAGTGAACTACTAGTCTCACAGACTTCGTTTTGGGCGTTAATAAAAGTTAAATAAATGTACTATAAAATATTTTCAGTGACCTTTCTTCGTGGGCCTAGTGGTTTTGCCAATTTTTCGCGAAATAAGTAAATAAAACCTGAAATTTTCTATTTTCAAGTAATATTGGTCATCTTCGAAGTGCCATAGCTTGGCTCCTATGAAGTCAATAGAGCTGCGATTGGCCTCCAGTTGTAGGTACTTTAATACAGTTTATGAGTGTAGAGAACATCGTTCACAAAAAATGCATAGTTTAGGCCCTGGAGAGCAAATAGTAAAAAAAGTCCCAAAATTTCGAAGTTTTTCTCGGTTTTCTCAGTTTCCACAGGTTTTCCGAAGTTGCAAATTGGAATTCACACTACCTTAATAGACCCATACAACATATCAAAAATGCAGAACTACATCACACTTTTCGAATTAAATGTCTATTTCCGACGGCCTAATTATTATGACGGCTAATTTGAGAATCGTAGCTTTCTGAACAATCCTTCCACCCAAATTACGAATTACATCCAAAATAAAAGTAATAGACTGTACTAACTACAAACCTAACCCAAAAAAAGAAATATATTTATCAAAAACAAACATTTCCTTGACAATGACAAGCCATCTAAGTTAATAATGACCCAAATCGTTTGGAAACTAACGACATTGTAATTGTTTCCCGCCCGTCGGGACTTGGAATTTCTCTCTTTTATTTTATTTTTTCTAATGAACGGTGACATGGATAAAAATGTTGGTAGCAGGTTGTCTGTTGGGGGTTGGTTTTTGTTGTGGTTAGATAAGATATTAATTGAGTAGGTTCGTGCGGTATTGGAGCGGGGCGGGAGCGGAACGTTTTTGTTTAGTCAAATACCGTGAAAGGGCTATGAAATTTTTTATATGGAGGCTGGCTTAACTACTAGTCCCGCCATTTTGACATCTTATATCTTGAAAATGTGACACTTTACGGACGTCGAATGACATTTTATTTTTGTATTAATAGGTAGGAAGTTTCCCTTTTTTAAAGAATTTTCAGTGAACGCTGAAAAATGTCAAAATGGCGGACCAGCAGGATGGCCAAAATCTTCAATGCCCTTTAGAAAGATTGCCTTCAACACTATTGATCACTTGTATAGTTCTGTTTTGTTAAAAATCACTCCTACCACATCGCTTTTCAAGAGTGGTTCGAACCTTGTGGGCATTAGACTTCCTCTGAATGCTATCATTATTTTTTGGTTTTCACCCAGACTAAGCTGCTTTGTGCTTGGTGCTCCCCTTAAATTTTGGCTTCTACACCATCCATACCTTGTATAAAATAAATAAGTAAGGCATTCTTACCACCTACAATTAATGAACTAATTTCATACCCTAACTCATCCATTAAGACCATGCTTTGTCTTAACCATTGACTATTCCTCACTTCCTCAGCACAAAATAATCTTTACCCTAGCGAAATAGCATTAAGTCCAAAATGTCTAAATCATTCATGTTCGGTTTCACAAGCTGTTGTAATTGCGAGCGAGTCTCGATATATCAGCGGATTATGCTGCATCAAAACAGTTTCTGAGGCACTAGGTCACTGAGACAATAAGTATTACTAGAATTTCTTCTTCACCCATGAATAAATAAATTTGTTTGTAAAGATTTATAAAGACTTTAAGACAGTTGTCTAGCTAGTGATATAAAAGCATCGGACATTAATATTATGCGGTAAACTAGGATTAATATCGTCATCGTTATCGTGTTGTGGCTTCCCGACAGATTCAAATGAAGTTGTTTTACATAATCTTGGGTCCCTTTATAATTTTTTCTAAAAACAGAATAGGTTGAAGATTACAAAAATGAGGACAACCCGAGGTCTTGACTTTCTTGACTTAATGTCCTATGTCCCCCAGGTGGGGCAGAGGGCTTCTACAGTGCTTCGCCATCGCGTTCTGTCTTGGGCAGCTCGCTTCGCCTCGGACCATGTCAGCTCGATCGCCTTTAGCTCCGCTGCTACTGAACGTCTCCACGCGTTTCCTTTTCCCTTGAGGTGTCCATTCCAGGGCTTGCCTAGGAATGTGGTCGGGCGCTCTTCTTAGGGTGTGGCCAATCCAACACCACTTGCGACGTTTTATTTGGAGACAGATCGGCGTCTCGGAGCAGAGATCCCACAGGCGTCTCGGAGCAGAGATCCCACAGTTCTTCGTTTGAGATCTTCTCGGTCCAGTATTAGCTTGTAACTTCTTACCAAAACCCGAGGTAAGTTAAAAAAATCCGACACAATTCTTTTCCGGACCAGACTCAAGACACTACGATCAGGACAGGACCCGTTACTTCAACCACTAAACCATCGAGGTATTTAAAGTTAGTTACTTATTAAGTCTGTTTATCTACAGTTAAATGTGCTAAAACAGTGTCTCGGTGAAACAGCGACTTAAATGTCTTAACTAATGCCAACACTATCGCCCGTTAATATTGAATAAACCCCTGGGTTATGAGGGTATTAAGCTCGGTGAAATATCTGCACGCTTAGTTGGAATCACACATTGCGATTTCAATTTAAATTTTAAATATAACGTATGACGTTTATATGACGTGTTAAATGTAAGCTATTCTGCTATGTCTCCTACTAACTTTGTTAGAGCTCCTTGTTTGTCTAATGGTTTAATTATAGCCCGATAATTTCTTCAAGTGGCAACAATCAATTAAAAAAACCATAAGATGTCATTCATTATTGATGTCTGTCAAAGTGTGATGTCAATGGTCAACCATGCCCTGTTTTATTAGATAAAGGTATTGTGAGTTATTTGTGAGTATAACTATAGCAACCAAGTGTTGCTATAACCATAGCTAATGTGGCGCCTCCAGAGCAGGTTTTTTATTTCCCTGGTCAGGCTATATTTATACTGGTAGTGATCTCGAGTTGTTTTTAAGTTTATTCGGAGGTGAACAAAAGAAGCAATGTTTCTACAATTTGCAATCAGGTGAATTCACCCATGCAAGTAAAGTAACCTACGCACGGGGATAGCTTACAAGGTTTGCATTGCACATGCACATAAATAAATATAAATATCTCTGGACATTAATCACACAGCGCCATCTAGCCCCAAACTAAGCATTAGCTTGTACTATGGGTGATAGACAACGGATAAATTACTTATATACTTTTTTTTTTTTTTGTAAATACATACATATTATACATAGAAACACCCAGACCGATACAAACAGACATGTTCATGCACACAAATGTTTGTACCGTGCGGGGATCGAACCCGCGGCCTCTGGTGTAACAGCCGACTTCTCGACCATTACACCAAATGGCTCGTCAATTTTGCACATGTCACCATGCTATGTCAGATGATTTCACTGGTGGTCTTTCAGTCTGTTTCAAACACGATGATAATTATGCCTGACACATCCATAGAACGTAAATGTTTGCGTTTAGGAAAATATTGACTTCGATATAAATACAAATTTGAATAATAAAGAAATAGATCAACACTAAATACTGTACATTTATCACGATTAAATAAGAGTCATGGTGTTTTTTTTCGGTTTAAAGAAGTTTTATGTACATTTTATGCATATCATCGTGTTTGAAACAGACTGTAGTGTCGTCAAAGTAGCGCCCTCATTAAATAAAAATCATATCCTATATATTACATAATACAAAGATTAAGTAATCCTATGTTGCGTTTAAGAAGGAACGTAGGGAAAACATAACGTTGGCAACAAAATCCTCTTGCGACCGTACTTACCGACAGACAAAATAAACATAACATAGCACAACAGTTTTGTTGTCCTACTTCTTCGTGGTCTTCTGTAAGAAGGTACTTTTTTAGACCAGCGGTCAGTCGAGGATTTGATTGAGATCTAGGATTATTAGAATTTACGCTCTTCCAGCGTAAATTCCAAATTAATTCCACCCTAGCACCATCAAAAAGTATATCTCAAAAGCGATAGTGTAACTAACTTAGTACTTCCAACATTTTGTCCTCCCACAATAATGAATGAGCACAGATGCGCAGGAGTGTTTTCTCAACACCGCGGCCGTCGTGAATCGCTCCTTGCAACGTCTTGATGCAATTTGACATTAAAGCCTTCTAAATATACCTCGCACCGATATATTTATTCTCTGACGATGTATGAACAACTGGATTATTTTAGTTTTGGCCGTATTTAAACACATTTGAACATACGTCATTTGTGTATTAGAATATGTATTAATTATCAGAAAAATACGTTTTTATCTGAGGTAAAATTGCCAAATGTGAAAATGGTTCGTCATAAATTCAACAACAACAAATAATCTAGGACCAATACTGAAATCTGCGCCGAGCTTAAAATTTACCAATACTTAATTATGTAACACACATTCTAGACTCTGACCAAATAAATCAATTTGGTCAAGATTTTTTTTGTCTTATCCCATTCAGGGATCTGAGTAGGTAATCAAGAAACGTTCTGTTTAAAACGTGTTTCCATTTATACGAGTACGCTCTTGTGTCATTTGGGTAATTTCGATAAATTTATTTGACTACTTCTCATACTATTGCCGGATTTTATGAGGTGGTAGTGTCGGATTCTTCAGTCGGACTTTTTTCATTTATCGTCACTTATATTGGATTTTTTCGTATAAAAACATCTTAATAACACTCGCTGAAGTATTGAACACGCAATGTACGTGTTAATTCGTTTACAGTGATTCAGATTTTTCCAGAGATAAACGTAGCGTCAACGTTTACAAGTGATCGCTGTCATCACGGAAAATTAAACTCTCAGCTGGCTTCATTATGTTTACGTTTTTGCAAAGTTTTTGTGTTTTGCCAAAATATAACCTGTCTTGTAAATCTTTAAAATATATTACATATTCTGGTGTAAATACAATTATATAGGTATATTGTAAACACAAATTTCTAAAGCAATAAAAATGTTTCATTTTTCATTTTTTTTTTTCAAATAAATAAATACTTTAGATACATAGTGTTTACACGTTGCCGTCTAGCCTACAGAGCAAATACCAATAAGTAATGTTGAGTTAATAGTGTAGAGTAATAATGTGCTATTGAACTGTGTATATTGTTTAAGTATCAGTTTTTTTAACTTTTCAGGCCAAAATGTCTATACCCAAAATGTCAAGTTCCCAGAAAGTCAATTTCCTAAAATTTATTAAAACCAGCCCATAGTTGTGGCAGCACATGGAGAGATGCTTTCCCTTAATGGAATAGGCCAAGGCATAAAAAATAAACACCTTAAACCTTACATGCTACTGCTTCTAAAAATGAAAATGCACTCCACGCTCAAGTTTCTACACATAGTGAGATCAAACTGTTTTAAACTCGGGTTAACTTCCTCAGCCTGAACTTAGGCGGTAAACAACCGGATTACTGAACCGACCTCTTTGAACCGCTTTAGGTGATGTAAGCAAGTTTCCGAGGGAAACTTTAAGTCTATCATAGAATATAAAAAACTACCACTCCAAGCTGCGGAAATAGAAAACTGAATGAAAATAAATCCTTTATTTCTCAAGTCTATCCTCCAGACAAAGCTTGAACTACGATTCATATTGAAGCGACTGGCATGAAACCACCGTAACACTTGAAAGTTGAGTCGAAGCAATATCATTAAAAATGTAGTGGCTTAAATTCAAATACTCGAATAGCGTAGCCAAATCATATAATCATAGAAACACCCAGACCGCACACAAATACATATTTGTACCGTCCGGGTATCGAACGCCCTCTTGGTATAATAGCCGACTTCTTATCCATTACGCCAGTCAATCGTCAGTTGGTAGAAAGCTTTTAGTAGCTTGAAATATTTTTACGAGCATCAAAAGCAATAAATCAAAAAACACTTTCGAAATGACACAGATGACATTATTTACACAAACGGTCTTCACAAGTCCCGACATTTCGTGACAAGAAGCGACGCTGAGTGAACCGTTTGTACAATCCACCACAAAAGAAAACGAACTTTTGGCGTTTTATAAATGCCGTATTGTCTAAGTAATAAGGTGGTATAGTAGCAGAAAATGTGCAGCCACTTTGCGGAGGACTGTAGTTGATCGGTCGCCCGATAGCGATGCGATAAATTGTCGCGATACCAGCGGTGTCCTTTTACAGCTTTACACGTTCCGACCATTGTAATGGAATATAAATAAGATATTATAGTATTCTTAGGCTCGTAAAAACCGACGTGTGTACCAATTTACCAAAACAACGGGCTTGATAGAGGATTACAAGTATAATAATATTAAGTTAAGTAATTTAATGATTTGACTGTCTAATGGCGCGATGAGCAACTTTGTACTAGCCAGCTAACCAGACCCAAGGCGGGAAATCGAACCCACGACCTCCGAGATTTTATACCGGAGCGGCTTAGCCACTGTTCTGCGGAGGCGGCCAAACTTCACTGTCGTTTTCTGTAAGATAGAGATACTTGCCCAGAAAAGTGAAAACTCTTCCTCTCTTAAAACAACTGTCACACTAAGACCTTTGCCACACTTGACGGAAATTCCGCCGCGGATCTTCCGCAACGGAACGCCAACACCATGTTATTGCATATAAATTACAAATAGCGGGCACACTACGCGGAAGATCGGTCGCTCCGTCGTGGACGGTTTTATATGAAATTATTTCCGTCGCGGACGATCCGCGGCGGAATTTCCGTCAAGTGTAGCGCTAGGCTAAGGCCTTCGCAACACTTGACGGAAATTCCGTCGCGGATCTTCGGCAACGGAAACGCCGATAAATGTAATTGCATATAAATTACAAAAAGCGGGCACACTACGCGGAAGATCAGTCGCTCCGTCGCGGACAACATTTATATGAAATTACACGCATTGGCGTTCCGTCACGGACGATCCCCGACGAAATTTCCGCCAAGTGTGCCGAAGGCCTGACAATCGAACACAATTCAAATCGTCGCGTGTAAAATCCTACACATTTATTTCGGCAGGTCTTTCATATTTTATCTACATACACGTGATTGTCGCAGCGGCAAGCGGTGACGGCGCTCGCGTTTTATTGCTCTATTGACGACGGATATGGAGTGTCGAAGCGATTCTTGTCTGTGGTAATGGCGGCAGTTCGGTTACGATTATTTGATAACAGTTTGTAAAGCTTTCGCATGATTGCTTTTGAAATGGACTGATTTATTTCCGAAATTGGATTTATGTACATTTTTGCACTTACGCTGTTCTGCGATAGCCAAATACGATAAAACGCTGTTTTACGTCGGTGAAGTGGATGGTCTAAATCTTTGTGCACACGTTTTATATTTTTTACGTGTGTATTACCGCTAGCTCGGTGGTTACGAAGCTTATCGTAAGGAAATTGCAATTACGTACTTAGAGGATTATATTAATGCTCTTTGTTACTGTAGGTCTCCATACGACACCGAAATCCGAAACATTTTCTGCCCGACTAAATTGTATGAAATAAAAGTTTTTTGAAATAGCTGTTTTCGTTTTTAAACCCTTCTACAATGTAGTCATTAGGAACTTTAGGAAGGCGAGAATCAAGATAGAATCCCAAACCGGGATTGTTTACCGTCGAGCGAACACCTCGCACAAACTCCATAAAACAAATCAGACAGACAGACAAGCCCAAAATACATATATAGACTTTGATCGAGCCGACTTCAAACGGACGGCGATTGATCGATTCCGTAGATCTAACGGGAACGTCGAGATATCGGTAACTTGAGTTCCTTCGGAGTTCTTGCTTTGAGCTTGTTAGAATTTCATGTTGATTTCATAAGCTATACATGACACTGTGTGCAGAATGAAAGAGGTACCTAAATATAGCCTTAAAAGCCGCTAAGAAAGTTTTTATAGTTTTTCCGAATATGATACAATCAAAAATCAATGGCAATGATACTGTTTATATAATTTATTTCTAGGAAAAGACTTTTCGCGTATATTGAACGGATAGATTTAATTTTTGTAACAAAAAAATTTACTCCAAAGCCAAGCCAGTGACGCTTGCGGCTGCTTGTGGGGTTCGGAACTAAAAGCGTTTGTCCCACTACCCACCAATCTCCCCCGCGTCTTTTTTTCCACCCAAAACGGGGACGCTCGCCTTGCAGCGATTGACCAATTTGACCATCTCCTCTCGATGATGAACGAAAAAGAAAAACTTTCCATGTTTAAAAGAACAAACAAAATCCTGGAATCTGTAAATCGGGCAGGGATTAATGTGATTTCCGGCCTGATGGTTGACCTGCGGGCGGGGGTAGCCCCCCAACGCCCGCATTGCACAGGTCGCTCGAGCCAAGTCTGAGGGTCACCTAGTTTCTCGGGTGGCCCTCCCTAGGCGCCACCCTGACTTGAGGCCTCTCAAGTCGGGGTACCCAGGGATGGGCTGGGCAATAGCCACAAGGCTGGCACCGGCTCGTCCCAATTGGGAGTGAAGGGGAAACCGGGGGAGTTTAGTGGGTAGTGGACATTTAAGTCTCGAGTCCCACACACGGCCGCGGGTCTAGCTAGCCTGCGGTTATGGTGCATAAAAGCATTCTCCTCCGAAAAAAAAAAAAAAAAAAAAAAAAAAAGGGATTAATGTGACGTCACGCAGGCGTGCGTCGTGTCATTAGCAGGCAATAAACCGCGATGTAAACAGGCGACCGTGGCGCCCTCTACGTCGGCTAAATTTGTCCGAGCCGAGGCTGGAACTGTTACGCGCGTAAAAAAAACAATGCGCTTACCGAAATACGAATTGGAATTAAAAGAGAGATAAAGATATTAGACCGGCAAACTTATCTGTTCCGGTGGCCGAAATTGGAACTACGTGAAATGTCAATTTTTGCAATGCAAAAACGATACTTAATGACAATACTAAAACGACAGTAGCGACGCCGACACCGGAACAGATAAGTTTGTCGGTCTATACCTACATCGTTTTATGTATTGGCCTACAAATATTCCTAAATTAGAGAAAATGCCTCCATCATTGAAATGAGTAAAATTTGGGGAGAAGGAGTAAAATTAATCGCCAAAAAGAAACTAGTTTTATGCAGTCATTCTCAAGTTTTGCGCACATATACAAACATTTCGGAGATTGTATTTTATTTATAATTAGAGATGAGAAGATAATTCAACAAAATATCTTGCTCATTAATCGGCTACTCACCGCTTTATTAAAATTAAAACTGACTTACGCATCACATTCAATCAGCTTATTAATAAAGTCAAAGAGTTATTTTGAAAACTCATTCGCTGTCGTGGGTGTCAAGAGAAAATAATGCTCATCATATTTCCAGTCAATTAGCGAATTTCCTCGCCTCAAAATATCTCAAAGGTATTCGTAAAATTAATTTAACGTTAACTGGCACAAAACATGATTGCCAACGACGTGAAGCTAAAAATAAAAAAGTAAAAAGTCACGCCTTCAGATTTCGCGCTCTTTCTGTTTATTTTTTAAAAGGTTCTTTTTTAAGCCATGATTGATGGCCTCTGCCGCGTGCAGCGAGTGCACCGAAAAAAACCCGCTGCATTAAATATCAATTTTTCACTTTGATAAATATGAATCCTGCTTAAATTACATATACTTACTTCGTTATTTTTTGGACGGTGTATAAATGAGTACGTACGTCACTAGTTCATTTTATTATGATCTGTTTTTGCCTTTTGCGAAGCGCGAAAGTATATAATTTGCAAACGCAATTTGCATCACTACAATAAAATTAAAGTCTGTTTAGTTGGGTAATACTTTGTATTGTATTGGTCACGCATGAGCTGTGACATGAGTTAAAAACCGCCGCCGTGACTTACCTACAGACAACATTATAAATGGTGCCTCTACCTATCAGTTGGCAAACTCGACAAACATGAAACACTCGGCTATCACAGTTCATAATAGAGGATTAAAGTCTCATTATGTAATTATTATATGAGTTAGAGCCAATTGCAGACAGATTCTGTCTGTCAGTCAGCAGTCAGCACTCCCTTAGGTAGGTACCACTTTTTCACAGAAGTTCAACGTATGAGTAAAAGCATTGATATTGCTCTCTGTTTGGTAATTAAGAAAGTCGGAAGTCGATCCACCCCCATTCCTCCGTATCCCTATCATATATAAGCTTCTCCCTCGCTCCATAGAAAATGGAGGCGCGCCAGGCTTGTACGACCGTAGTCGCAGGTGTCCATCCACATACTATCAGGTTGGTCTCCCTAGGGACTGGTTCCCAATGAGTCCGAGAGGTGTGCGCGGAGTCCCCGCGCGCCTTTCGAGGGTGGGCTTCAGGCCCTGAGTGGTGGTGAGAGATGGTGAGAGAATAATGGCCTCAGGCATGGGACCAGAGAGTGCTGCCAATGCGACCTAGAGGGACCCGATGGGGTTTAGTGGGTAGTTCGGACTCTGCGGGATTCCCACACCCCCGTCAGTCATCCCTGTTGCTGAGGATGTGCGTGAACATATTCCTCATCGCAAAAAAAATTGGCCTCACTTTTTAATAAAAAAAAAATGTAAATAAACATGTAGACAAGTATTTTCCCAAGAAGTCGCTCTCCAGCTGTGGCGGTATATCTGTCAGCAACAGAGGCGACAGGCGACAAGTTACCACCCAGCCACTGGCTATATCTCACTCCTTGCCGGGTGGTTACTGGCTTAAAATTTAAATACGTGTTGATTTTGTAGGTACGTTGATAAACGTAGAAGTTATTTATGAGTGAATTTACGACGTAGAAATTTACAATGGATTCTCGAGTTTGTAAGATCTATTTGATCATTGTGTTAGGATGATTGTGACATCAATAATGTTACATTAATATTTTTGACAAAAATGAAGGTATTTGAGACCAGTTCGGACTTTTAAACCATTACATCGAATCAGTAGAGTCAATAGTATCAAATTACAAGTATTTAACTGGAATTATGAGCAGAGAAATTACTTTACTTATTTGGCTGAAAGTTCTCCTCAAAACTTAAAAGAAAATAAGAATACACGAACGAATAAGTAACATTGTAAAAAGGCTGTGTTGTTTTATTCCACTGTTCGACTTGATGCGCAAGCTCACAGCACACTACTGACATAATTATGGCATTATTTGTTAAGATTAAAAAAAATGTAATTCTTTCAAGACTCACCAAACATCCGAGAAACAGATAACCTCGCCGTAGCAACAAAACTGATGCAATGCAGGCAGCCATTATCCGCTCATTACGTACCTGCAACAAAAACAACGGGCTTACAAAAAGATCTCAATGAGCCAACAGCCCGTAAACATGGTAATGTCTGCCCATGTGTTTATTGAAAACATGCAAAACGGAACGAACGAATTCGTGGCCGCGCGGGAGTGACACCTGTCCGCTTTAAAAAAACAAAGATAGAGGGCGGCGCCTGAGGGCGGCGCGAGTTACGAAAAATGGCGACTGAAAGTTTCATAGTAAAAGAGTACTGTGGTAAAAGTTCATCAGATACTTAAATAAATTAGGGCATTTACTCATAACTATGCAATATTCTTGGCATTATGCTACTTTTTTTTCTGGCACGTGTCGTGCGCATGGAATTAATATTATCTATGTGTCGTGCGTGACAAATACTAACTTCACAATTTTGAGTACTTATGTCATTGATAGTGTATTTAAAAAAGAGGTAGATATGCCATCCTTTGACGCACGGCGATTAGAATTTGATCCGTCGAGATTGGTCGAGATGTACTAAATCTATGTGCTTCACCAACCGTTGACATTATGCGTCTAAAATGATTTGTGTCAATTAACACAATATGAGCGGAGCATTTTTCGAGCGCTAGTGCCGTATCTACTTCTATTTTAAATACACTATCAATGACTTATGTAATGTAATGACACCCTGTGTTGAAAAATGGAATCCAAACTGTTGAACCAAGGATTGAAATGAGCTATTTAGCCACCTTTCTTATATTCCACAAAGTTTGTGGTATATAAATATATTGTGGCACAAACCATATTATTGCGGCCAATAGTTAATCTAAATGTGTATCATATTATAATGAATAAAATAATAATAATATTTGCCATTTGTGGGTAAACTTTTGCTCTGTGTATTTATTTTTAAATTTTATTTCGCTACTCTCTTCTTACTTAAACCTTTGACAGGCTTAACATCTTTTGACGCTACCTTCTAAGGATGTGTCTGTCACAGAATACTTGAGCCCCGACCCCGGGTGAACCCGGGTTATTCGTCTAGCGGTTGATGGGGTTTTTGAACGGAACATTTCTATTTCTGGCCTACCTTAGCTCATAAACGTAGATTTATGGCGACGATAACTATGCTTTATGTATAAACAATGGACATTTGGATTTTAATAATAAATAAAAGTAGTCGATTTCTGGGTATTGTCTCAAGAAACAATAATTTAAGACGAAAATGCTGTACCTACTATTTTTTAGCATCTGGGTATAGACCGAAGTTATGTTTTATTTTGGAAGAGAGACTAAAATAAAAAATCTAGGAAACCAAAGTAAATATTTAAAGCCAAAAACTTTAGCTTGTTAAAAACACTACCAAAAGTTTTCTGACAGCATAGTGTATTTATAAATATAATTTGAAATATACAAATACATATATAATCTCTGCAGAAAAACTGCGGCTCCACCACTAAAACAGCCCTTGGTAAGGTCCCGAAAGATCAGAAAAATCCACAGTATGGCAGCTTTCAACAAAGCTTCCCTAAGAAGTGCCTCAAAGTCTGCTACGTGCCCTGTCAATTGAAGGTGTACCTATATAAAAAGTCAGAGCCAAACTGGAAGATCCCAAAGGACACTCATCACAAATGCTTATAGCCAGTAATGACAGCGGGCTTGGCGGCCGCGCCTCATAATATCTGTGTACCGACAGCAAAGAAAAAAGCTATGTGAAAATATTGAAACATAAACCAACGCATTCTCACATATGGTGCTCAAACTTGGTCTTTGACTAATCGTCAAAAGGCTGACCTCGAAGTTTGCCAAAGGGCCATGGAGCGCAGTTTGCTTGGTGTCAAATTGACAGACCGTATTCGCAACACAACATTACGCTCCCGGACTTTGGTGACAGACGTCTCAAGGAAGGCTTCACAACTGAAGTGGGACTGGGCCGGTCATGTCTGCCGCATGCCTGATCAGCTCTGGGCCAAAATATCCACTGAGTGGATACCATCGAATAGGGTCCGACCTCGCGGTAGACCTAGAAGGAGGTGGCGAGATGAGCTCGACTCATTTCATACCAACTGGCACACCATTGCCCAAGACCGCGAAAAATGGAAAGAGGGTAGGGAGGCCTTTGCCCTGCAGTGGGACACTATAGGCTCCTAATAATAATAATAATAATAATAATAAACCAACACCTTGAAGGTCCATTGGTTAAAGGACCGGGCCGAGATTTTGTGGACCCTAGGTTAAATTTCCTAATCGGGCAAAATTTATGTTGGAGTTTGCGAACACAACTCGGGTTTGTGGATTGGCGATCGCTAATCCACATTTGGCAATGACTTTCAATTTCGATGATGGCATCCCTTTCCATTCCATTAAAATATGACACGCATTATAGCTTGCTAAACTGTGACACTGTAACATAAATTTTCTTGTAGGAAGATAAGAAACTTGACGTATTTCTACTTCAGTTACCAAAATAACCCTTGCGCCATATCGTTAGGTAAAACAACTACCGTCTTACGTAGGTGTGAAAGGTTCTCCTAACCCAAACCCACTGACTATAAGCTCTTTATAAATATTCAAATATCGACAATCAAGGTGCAGTTGCCGTAACCAAGACGTCAAATATGCTAATCGCCGCCTCCTCAGGCCTTCCCACATCACTGAGCACTGATATGCCCTGAAAACATGAAAATCTACCCCACATTTACCAACCTACGCCATTTAAAATAAATCTAGGCTTCAAGGGAATACTAATGACTTGAATTTTGGTATAAATAGGGTTAGATTTTGGGAGAAGGTACATTCGAATTCAGTCCTTTGAAGTAGAACCAATCTTATATCCCAAAGCAACTATGAAGGTCCTGGTCTTTTTGTCTTTGGTTGGTTTTCTGGTGGTGGTGACAGGGAAGTCTTCATCCCAGTTCTATTGCGGAAGACGACTGGCGGAAACCCTGGCTTACCTGTGCACTGAAGATTCTTACGAGAAGAGGTCTGGAAAGTACTCCTGGGAAGATTATACGGACGTGTCCAGCTCAATGGAAGATGAGTCCAACTGGTGGAGGGAATCCCGAGCCAAGGCGCTGATGGGGAGTAGGGGGAAGAGAGGTGTGGTGACGGAGTGCTGTGAAAAGCCCTGTTCGTTGAACGAACTGCTGTCTTACTGTTAAGTTTGAGGGTTTGTACTGTACATGTTTGCTGATGGAATAAAGATTGGTCGTTGATAATGTTGACTTTGATTTTATTCCCTTTTTTTATACTTTTTATGATTGTCACCTTTTTTGCTGACATCAAAAAGAGGGATGTTCTGCAAGAAATTATGTGTTGCAAGCAATGTTCAATGTGTTGTTATTTTGTAGGCTCTTCTGTCCTTTGAATCTTTTATAATAACAGCAGTGTTTCTATATAACTACTTAAAGAGTAATCTATAGAGATAAGTATCTCAAAACATCTAAATCCAACCAAAATTTAATGTGTTTGTTCTTAAAATAAAAGAGATACAATATCATATTTTTATATTTTTTGTCTATTGACACTGTTATAACATACATTGTCGATCATGGCCTATAAAAATATATTGACTTTAAATTATGAATGTAAGTACCGTCTTATCAAAGAATACTGTCCAGTATTTTGCGCAATTTTCTTACGCTTTCCCGTATCTGTCTAGATGCCAATCAATCGACCAACATAGAAATACGTGAGAATTGTAAAATAAGAAAAACAGTACTTCGTACACATGCCACCCGTGTTTTTTATTGATGGCGCTCTCTGCAGTTTGATTTATTAAGTAAAAAGCATTTGCAGCTCTCTGAGTTCGTTCACTAAGGTCTCAAAAGGTCTTCAGATCGATTCGAGATAAAGTGCGAAAAGTTACAATTTAAATTGACTTTTATCTGAGACTTACCACTAAACAGATTTTGATAAAAGGTACAGACGTATATTAGACCTTAGGATATAACATACTCGTTCTACTACTTATTATCCAGGTATAACGCTCAGTTCTTATGAGATAATGTAAATAGAAATGTTAATGTTTGTTCTTCCTTCACGTCACCAAGTTTGTCTCTAAGAATCACATCAGAGATCAAGTATTCGATACCTGAACACTACGAACGGTGCGTGAACATATCGGTTTCAGCCTGGGTGTTATTATGTATAGTCGGTATATAAAATATAAAAGTATCTAATGTAATACACACCTTTTTTTTTTCGGAGGAGAATGCGTTTATGCACCATAACCGCAGGCTAGCTAGACCCACGGCCGTGTGTGGGACTCGAGACTAAAAAAGCTTCCACTGCCCACTAAACTCCCCCGGTTTCCCCTTCACACCCGATTGGGACGAGCCGGTGCCAGCTTTGCTATTGACCGGCCCATCCCCGGGTACCCCGACTTGAGAGGCGTAATACACACCTCGTACCCATAGTTCAAGATGTGCTAAGTTTGGACCTAGACGGCGCTGTCAATATTCTTCACAAATACTTATTTTATTCAAATATATTTATTGATAGCTGCGAACGGTACCTGTTGAGATCGGCTCTCCGCTCGAGAGGGTCGCATTAGCCACACAATTCGACGTTATCATTCGCAAAAACGCTAATAACCCATTGTTTTGCTGCCGCTAGTGTACCCACCAGGCGCACTGCACTCGGACGTAACAGGATTGTCACTAAAAACATGTTTGGCAAACGAAAAAGTGATATTTTTGACTGTGATGTTCCCTGGTATAAGTGACTATGTACTACGTTAGAGGGGGATTCAGATTCGAGCATCTAGACTAAATAATGCGTCAGATTACTAGAAATTGCCAAAGTTTCTTGATACATTCGCTTTCTTGTCTGTATTAAATGATTCTAAAAAATCAATAGTTTTTCGGATAGTTAGTTACCTATAACTTTTTACATTTTTATATAGAAACATTATTTATTATGGCAATAGGATAAAAAATAAAATAAATAAATAAATATCTCCGGACATTATTCACACAGCGCCATCTAGCCCCAAACTAAGCATTAGCTTGTGCTATGAGTGCTAGACAACGGATAAACATTACTTATATACTTTTTTTTTTGTAAATACATACATATTAAACATAGAAACACCCAGACCGATACAAACAGACATGTTCATGCACACAAATGTTTGTACCGTGCGGGGATCGAACCCGCTACCTCTGGTGTAATAGCCGACTTCTCGACCATTACACCAAATGGCTCGTCATAGACTTAAAGTGGTGATACGAGCCATTTTGTAAACAATTCCGGGCTTGGTTTGTTGTCACCCTAACTTCAAACAGAAACGATCATCTTCACGGCGGAAATCAGTTTTTCGCCGTCCCACAACAGAATGACATAAGACTAAAATAAAATGAATTGATATTACACCCTCTTTCCTTTATCTTTATGGAACAAATTCGCAAACACCGAATTAATATTAAGATTAATTATTTACAATCTCAGATCATTGTTTGGGTTTTAGATTATTTTCAATAAGTAATTATCAATAATTGGATTTTAGAAATTGAATCCGGGATTGTTATGCACATTGTATATATAAAGCCTTGAATATCAAAAGGGACAGTTTATCGAGTGAGTTATGTTTCCTTGTGAAGTGTACAGGAATGGGATAGGCCGTCAGCAACAGGCATGCTTTAGCGCAGTTAGCCCGCTTACCACTAAAATCACCCGGTAGGTAGAACCTCCCGAGATGAATATTTGGGTATCCCATTGGGAATCAGAAATGGTCACGCTAACCTGCGGCGGGTATATAAAATTGCACATATGCCACTACCAAGGAATCGTTACTTTTAACAAATTCCGAACAACAGGACTACCGAAATAAGTCAATCTAAAATGTAGTACTATCGCAACTGTACTACTAAGTAACTAAAGTAGACCCAAATTAGGCAAAGCTTGTGACAGACCTACATAAGATACTATTATAAAACAATACAAACTGCTTTTATTTACATTGAAAACTTATTTTTCATCTCAACCCAAAACAAACAGCGAGTCAGACGCAACATTAAGATCGAAATAAAATCTCCATAAATCATAGGGGACCTATTCCTTCAAGGAAATTTAACCCTTCTGCAGTGAAGATAAGGTCCACCATACTAGCAGACGAGGAATATGCCATTCGTCGTCTTCCATCAATCATGGCAATTTGAACCCTCTGCAGTTGACATACGGTCACCCTTCCTTGATGAGATAAGATGATGGATTGGAGTATAATTGCCAGTCGTTATGATCGGTGATTTTTTTCCTTAAGTTTGTTTGTTGTCCTTATTTTAGTAGATGAATTAGATAAGGTATATAACAAAAATAAATACTAAAAAAGGGTGAACTTGATGGCTATTATAATTTAGCCCAAGTTTAGAAGATCTTATGTTTGGTTTGAGAGCACAATGCAATATACAAGGTGGAACAAATTTCATCCCTCCATTTCTTTATTATTTATATTTCAATTTTGAACTTTTTGGATAAATGCGTATACCTAAACTATGATTGTAGCTTTGTTTTGGGGTCACCTATCTCAGTATCAATAATATCAGCCTCCACTGCTTTCACAGAACAAAAGCCTCCCATCTTTGAAATCAAGTTAACGCCACGCTTGCCAAACCCGGATTGGTATCACAAACCCGAACTGTGTTCCGGAAAACCTAAACAAAGTTACATCTACCCGGGAACATTAAATCGTTTCTCTCTTAAATTTGATTAAAAATGTTGATCAAAATGAAGCCATAAATTAATAAAAGCTTCAGACAAATTGTTGCTTCGCGTGTTAAGTTAGTACCAAAATGATAGCACATTCATAGAATCGCTTAAAAGTTTCACAAATAATAAACGAGATATAAAGAAACAGATTGTTAGCTCTAATAGAATACAAACAAGACACTGAATCATTTGGGACAGCAGCTATAAATTCCATCAAATTAGTCACTCGTTTACAAATAAATAGAATGTATCAAAACTTCTTTAATCTTCTTTGATGAATAACAGAGGAAATGCATTCAGACATGTTTTAAAAAGCTTGGGAAAAATATGGATACATTAAAATTTCAACGATTTTAGGTCAGACTATCCGGGTCTCGTAGAATTTATTAAATAAATAAATCTCTGGACATTATTCACACAACGCCATCTAGCTCCAAACTAAGCATTAGCTTGTGCTATGGGTGCCAGACAAGACAACGGATAAACATTACGTACTTTATTTTTGTAAATACATACATAAATAAGAAACACAAACGAATTAATTCGTAATTTATTATCAAATCAAATCATTTATTTCAGGCCAGGTAGCCCTTATTATAGTTAGTAACAATTTTTCTTAAAAACTAATGTTAGTAAAATACAGTGGTAGGGTTTTTTTTTTATTTTAATATATGGGAATTTTTATTTTATTTTAATAAATGGGTCCTCATCCATCTAGCTAGGAACGCTGAGTCCCAACGGTCAACAAAGCAAATTATATTAAACGCTCGTTACAATAATTTGTCAGTTACTATATACATATTTGGAGTGTTTCCCATAATCCCATCCCATATAATCCATTATATTATGTAGTAAATATGTATACGTTATGGTATTCGTTATTTATTCCCACCCATTGAGCCATCAGCTTAAAATGGTGGAATGGGTGGAAATTACCTAATGACTGATATACTCCAATCATGATCATGATCCAGCAAAATAAAGACCAGTGCTGGCATTTAATTTAAAAAAAAAATTTGTCATTCAAAAGGCAGAGGGCCTTCAAGACAAATACATTTTAGTAGCAGTTTACTTCCGCAGGGCTGTTCAGCAAAAAGAAAGCTCTGAAAACCCAAAAATCATAAAATTAATAGTATAATATTTATTATTCCTTAAAATAATGCGTCATTTCCCTACGCCCGTGATCCGGCGAGTCACTGCTGCTCTCGGCAAAGCTAACAAACCGCTCCAATATATCTGTTTACTTTAATTCCCTGAAGACTTCATAAGTACTTCAAAGCGAGTGGATACTTCAACTGTTTGCGGGGCTAAGGCATTAAGTTCGCAATAACATTGGCCAGATTTTGTGCGTTCGTTAACTTGTTACAATTTAGGGTTGGCAAATTTGTAAGCGTCTTACTTTTTTATGCGGGTGAAGTTGCGTTTAAGCAGAACTGCAGGCTAGCGAAAACCACTACCCGTTAAACTCCCCAACTTTAATAAGCAACAAACTTTATTTTTACAAAAATTGTTGTCTTTGTTTTCAATTTTATTTTATTAGACTAAAAGAAAGACAATTTTAAGAAGCCAAACATAAAATGAAACAATTTTCTCGATTAAAATAGCGATTTTATGAAGTGAGTAATCGATGTACCCAATAATTGTACCTTTACAGATTTATTGTTCAATAAATCGGTATGTGTACAATTATTGTGTAGATTTTGATGCATATGATCACTGTTTCATTTTGCACTTCACTACTGTAATTTATTATTAAGTATAATTTGGCTACTGTCAAGTAAATAAATACGAGAGGGGATGTCGACAACCCTACGCTTCTCGTGTGAGTCGTGACGTGTTATTACTCCGCAGCATGTACTAAGTAACATATCGCTGTTTCCCGGATTGGTTCGTGTTTTCCAAAGTAAACAATACACAATTATATGATTAATTTGTTTATCCTACGGAGCTTATTTTCGTAAGCGATTCTGAAATACTAACTTCTCTTTGGTGGGCTTTTCGGAAGTGCAGTTTAAATTATTGCACTTTCCCTGCTATTTCACAGTTCTAAATGTAATTATGTTATTCTGCAAATTGTAGAACGTGAAGTGATTAAGTATGAAGTAGTGAGATAAATAACTTAGGTTCAATAACCAGGTTGTAAACCATTGGATTGAAAAGGCATCTCTTTTTTAACGAACGGTTTTGTTTACTGGTACGGAAGTGATGTTTCGATCGTAATTGTAGGTATGTTTCTTCTTTTTTCTCCGAACTTTTCTTTTGATCTAGTCAGAGTACGTTTGTAGGTTTATCCAGAATTCAGCAAATTCAGTTATCACATTGGAGTGACTGTTGTCCAACCTCCAGGATTTTATCATCACTACACAGCCAGATTGGACTGTACAGGACTCCTCATGATATTTTCTTTCAACGCCGAGCTCCAAAAAATCCATTAACAAAATTAAATCGGGTATCACGGCTCTTAACTTAATGACTACTACTATTGAGCATAAATAAATATACATCTTGATTTATGTCGTACAGTGCGTCTATACAATGAGCACGTGAGCACAAGCGATTACAAACTAACATTTTACGATGTGCCAGTCCAAACAGTTACTGTGCGCAAACTACTTCACTGCAACCAGTTTGAAACTGGAATTCACTTGAAGCGAATACGTACTTGAAGAAAATCCTTCTAAGTTACTTGCTGATGATGTTAACTACACACTACGTGGACGAAGGCATAATACATTACAGCCTCATTATTCCATTCTTCTAAAAAACATGGAACGCAACGTCAAACTATAAAATAATTGCCATCAGCGGTAGGTATTTCTGGACCAATGATAAATGCATATGTTTAAGAAAAAAGGGCATTTGGGTCTTATTTTAGCTTGCTTGCTTACTCACAAACAATAATAAAATAGATGAAGATTTAAAATTAAATCCAGGAACTTCAGACATCTGGTGGCTACAACCAATAAGGCTTTCAAAGGCGCAAAACCAAAACAATATACAATCTCTTTACCTCTTCACACATTGATTTATTCTTCAGAGGTGTCAACACACCGTGCGCGCAGGCATGCAATCACTAACTGCTTTTACGAGTTGCGCCGGCGCAAATAAAATGTAGTGGACGTCTCTGCCATCGTCTGCTGCAACCAGTTTTTAACGGAGTTGAGTGATTGTCTTTGCTTTTCTAGCAGTTTTTTTTCGAATTTGTAGAGTTGGTTCCTGAGTTTCGTTCGTAAGTCGCACAACAATGTTTGTCGCTGCAGTGTCATTTTGCCCTGGTGGAATTCGCTTCAAAGACTTTTCGCTCCAGCGTACCGTGCTAAAAGTTTTTCGCCACATCGACCTGCCGCTACAACGTCATTCGAAACTACTGTGAATGCCTAAATGTTTTATTTTGATTTTGACAGATATGGTCAATGACAGCAGATTTCTCCTATAAAGAGGATTTATTTATATGAATGTTTATAGCTAGCCAGTCAGACATTTCTATTAGTAGAAGATCCGGCCCTACATCGACCTTCACCGAGTTGATAATAGAATGAAACATATTTTATCATGAAATAAGTATATTAGAAAACATATTAAACATGGGTTTGCTAAAAAAATCCTGGACTGACTTATTTTAAAATTAGTTTTAAAAAAATATTTTAAACAGAATATTGCATTGTCAAGATAATAAAAAAAAAATTGTTCTGGCTTAACGTAGAGAACGTATAGAATGTGCCGCCGTTGGGTTGCCTATCATTTACCTGGGCGGACACTGGGTTGCCAGGTCAAACACGTATGTCGATACGAGTTATTTTTACTTGATTGGATAATAGAAAAATAATTATATCATCTTAAGCGCTGTTTTATTACGAACACGTTGATATAGGGTTGTCTGCAAAAAAATCGGTCCTACTAGGGGTTTGCGAATTTTAAAGATTTTAATTTTAACGCGCGTGGAAATGTGTGACAAGGAAATCCGAGGTAAGTATACTGTTAATAGAAAAGGACCCAACATCGCAGTCGTCTGTGATGGGACCCTGAATATTAGAAAGTGCGCACGCTCGAGATATTACTATGTATAATAATTTAGATAACGAGGGCATCGGTCAAAACCACTTTTGCCTGATTTTTGTGTAGTTAAAAGTGGTTTTGACCGGCTATGAGTTTTGACTGTAGCATAATATATATATATACTTATAATCGTAATAATAATTATATCTTTAATAGACAAGTTTTTGTACTCGTAACTCTAAATAATATAAATAAATAAATAAATGTTGAACAACATCACATACATTGATCTGACCCCAAAGTAAGTAGCGTAAGCACTTGTGTTATGGGTGTCAGAAACAACGAGGATATCACAAATACATATATATTTAAATACTTAAATACAAATAAACATCCAGACACAGAACAAACACAAATGTTCATCACATAAGTGTTTGTCCTGAGTGGGATTTGAACCCACGACCCCTGGCGCATAGGGCAGGGTCACTACCAAATGCGCCATCGGGCCAGTCAAATATGATAACGTAAATAATAAAGTACTCGTAAAAATCTGAAAAACATTTTTTCTCAAATGCTTTCTCATTTTAAAATAAATAATTTATTGCATAGTAATTAGTTTGGGTTCACTAGAGGCTACTACAGATGCAGGTGTAGCACTCATCAAACATATTTTTGATGCCTGGGATAGTAAGCAAAAATAAATATATTAACTGTGCTATCACAATAATATACTGGATTGTGTTATGTATGTACAAAATAACATACAAATTTTTTCAAAGATATCAGATAATCATCAATTTAACACGAGAAATAAACATAGGCTTGCTGTTCCAAATATTAGGCTTCAAAAGATTGGAAATTCTTTTAAAGGATTTTTTTTTTTTATTTATTGTTCTCAAAAATGTTACATAAGAAATCCAATTTCGGGGTCTGCCAAACTGCTGAGCAGTTTGTCGGCAGTCGTTTTCGTGAATCTTAACTATTTTACATGTTTTGACTCGCATGCACTTACTACTATACTCAATCGACAGTACATCACGCCTCACATCCGTACCTCAAAATAAAACCGGCATATTATCTGGCATATAAAAATAAACCCAGGTTTACCTTGAGCTATCTTAATTAGTAATAAATACTTGTACTAAGTGTGAGACCCGATGCGCTGCCTACTGAACTTATACCTATTTATAACACATACATTTATCTATTTGGCAGTTATCCGATATCCACATACACAAACGTTATATCTTTCTCATGGACAGAGTGACAAGTAATGTTTTTTTAATTTAGCTTTTAATTGATTTTTTGATGACACATCATTTAGTAAGTCCTGTGATAACTCGTTATGAATTGTAGGTATTATCCATTGTCTCTTTAAGTATTACAATGTATAATAAATTGCCAATGGATGTTGTTAGCTTACCCATACATCAATTTAAGTCGTGTATCAAGACCCGTCTGATGAAAACAGGTTATTAAAAAATAGAAGATTTTCTTAATGATGGGGATCTGCAGATACTGGTAGTAAGACTGCTTTGCTCCCTGACCGCGCGATCTGTATTATAAATTGTGTCATTATTGCTACACACTATGGCCTACAGTTATAATTTTTATTTTTTTAAATTATTTTTTCTGTTTCCACACGAAAACTGTATAGTATAGATGGATTAATTTATCAATGTTGTAAAAAAATTTTGGCAATTGAAAAGAGTAACTGTCGAATTTTTTGCCGGTTATTCTCGTTAGATAACGACATTACGAATCCGGTGGTAAAGTCGTTCTGTGTATTGACGATTCATAAATACTTTATACATGAATAAAGAAGATTTGATTTTGATTTTTGAATAACACGTGTTATATTCCGAGCATGCGCACTTTCTAATATTCAGGGTCCCATCACAGACGACTGCGATGTTGGGTCCTTTTCTATTAACAGTATACTTACCTCGGATTTCCTTGTCACACATATCCACGCGCGTTAAAATTAAAATCTTTAAAATTCGCAAACCCCTAGTAGGACCGATTTTTTTGCAGACAACCCTATATCAACGTGTTCGTAATAAAACAGCGCTTAAGATGATATAATTATTTTTCTATTATCCAATCAAGTAAAAATAACTCGTATCGACATACGTGTTTGACCTGGCAACCCAGTGTCCGCCCAGGTAAATGATAGGCAACCCAACGGCGGCACATTCTATACGTTCTCTACGTTAAGCCAGAACAATTTTTTTTTTATTATCTTGACAATGCAATATTCTGTTTAAAATATTTTTTTAAAACTAATTTTAAAACTACCACTACTACCCACCATTTTTTTTTTTCTGCTTGGCCCAAAGGTTGACTGGCAGAGAATGCCATTAGGCATTAGGTCCGCCTTATGTACTCTTGATTGTGCATTAAAGTTTGAATAAATAAATAAATAAATAATAAAATAAGTCAGTCCAGGATTTTTTTAGCAAACCCATGTTTAATATATTTTCTAATATACTTATTTCATGATAAAATATGTTTCATTCTATTATCAACTCGGTGAAGGTCGATGTAGGGCCGGATCTTAGACTATATGTCCTATAACCACGGCTAAAACTAATCAAAAATGTCAGCGTTAATTGTGTTCTCATTCGGCTTTCCCTACACTAACACGAAATAGAGTCAAGGTTAGAGGATAATTAACATAAACTGCACCGATCGCGAGCTAAAACAGCTGTTAAACAAACTGATGGTGGCTGCAGCAGACAAAGGCTCGTAAACACCGCGTTTCGTTTTGATTCCGCCATTGTTGTTTTTGCGCCGCCATATTGGGCTAATTGCGTTTTGATAATCCATTGACTTTTTTGCACATCCGTTTTTGAATAAATGGTTTGCAGTAGCGGTATCCTCTTTAATCCTTCCATTTCGTAATCCACGTTTTTGCTCGCCGATTTCATTATTTCAAATATATCTGTGGATATGTTGTTTGAACATGTCATTGCGATAACTGCTTTGCTCATACGTAATTATGTTACTGGTAAAAAAATATTTGACTGCAATATAAGCAAATTATTATGATTAAAAACAGAATATACTATAAAACTAACTCATTTAACAGTTCACAAAATTCAATAGGGACAAGACAGAGAGATAAGTACTCCATGTTATACTCATAGTCGTAAGCAAGTAACGAACCGTTTTTACTTTTTGACAAATAAGTAACCAAATATCAGTAAAATATCTGAATTGATCCACACAGTTGTTCATAATTCTTATTTAAAATGACAGTTTTAGGACAAAACATCAGTCATGTAAATTGATATATCAAAAATACGAATAGCAAGAATGTATTGATGTCATTGTTAAGATTCCCTGTCGTTTTTGTCCCGTTCCGCACAATATAATACGCAGATAACCTTTGCATTGTCATTTGAAACCACAAATAATATCGTCAAACACAATGCAGTAATATTCTTCGATGCATCAACCAAGCCCAATCCTAAATAAACGAACTCGCAACAAACAAAAATAAACATAACCTCAAATGGAATAAAGTTCTAAATCAAATGGTACGAGTAAAGACATAAAACTTTTTTTTTCATGAGGCTTATTTAAGCAACTTTTATGAATGGCCAGTCATGCTCGTACTTCAGTGAAAAAAAAAAGAAACTTTTTGTTGCCGCGAAGTCTGTCGTAAATCGTCGTCCATTGAGAGGCACAGACTAAAAAAGTTGAGGTCCAACAAAACACACTACCTGCCTGAAATGTAAAGTTATAGAAACCGCTACGTTAACAAGGAGCGATTACTTATTAAGTAACTGCTTTAAGAGATGTTTAATGTTTAATTATTCGAAACTTCAGTTTGCAAAATAAAAAATCTAATAAAAATAATATTTTTGGTACATAACAAAACGAATATTATTATAATATTAGATATGTAACGAACGAGTTGGTGTAATGGTTGAGAATGAGAAGTCGGTTATAACACCGGAATAGAGGTATCGCCAATTTAATACAAGTATTTACATCGCCTACTTTGCACTTATACGAGAATTCTCAAACTTAGCATAATTATCTTCATAGTTAACATTAGTTGTTAGATCGAGGCAAGTATTTCGTCGCGTGAGAGTAGATCATTTGACTCCACATTAACATTTATTGTAAATTAAATCACGATATTAAAAGACAATTTTCTTATCGTCAGATAAGACTTAATATCCCCGTATCGCATAATACGTCTAAATATACATTTTTACACGATATTTAAAGCTCGTTATACTTGTGAAAATTAAATAAACTGGTTTACGTTCGTAGGGTCGAATAGGAAAGGGATGGAGTCTCGAGGCACCCCCCTATATTTTTGACTGGCTCATCATCATTATCATCATCATTTCAGCCAAACGTCGTCCACTGCTGGACATAGGCCTCCCCCAAGGATCTCCAAACCGATGACTGACTGGCTTGATGCCACATATTTGATAATGTGCTCTTCGGTAGAGCCTTATGCGCCAGGAGTTGTGGGTTCGAATCCCACCTAGAAAAAACATTCATGTGATAACCATATTTTGTGTGTTCTGTGTCTAGATGTAATTTATGGATGATATTTGTAGTACTTTTGTTGTTTCTGATACCAATCCCATAAGACAAGTGCTTATGCTACTTATATTGGCGTTAGATCAGTGTATGTGCAATGTTTCCCAATTTTTTTTATTATTTTTATGTTCAATTTTAATATGAATGACAGTCCTGTTGTTGAAAATTGTTGTTGAATGTTACGCTACCTAGAGGATATTTTTATTTAATGACATTATTTAGATTTGTATAATACTGAGTGCATATAAATAACCTTTCAAATAAATAAATGTCGTGACCAAATCACCTGTTGAAAATTCATAAATACATTTATATCGATAAAGTTCTGGTACAGTTCGCGGTTAAATTAACTTTGTTGAGTTATTGTTTGTTTTTGTGCGACAAACTTAGATACAGACCTGGTGTTGAGCCCGAGAGTTTGTTCTTAGTACCTAATTAGTTCTAGGAAAACTTTGTTAATTAATATTTAACATTTTGACGAAATTATTTATCAGTAGCTAGCTGATTACGTTGTTTTACAGAATTGTTAAAGTTTTTTTTATTAGATCTTTGAATAATTTTCAATATTTTCATACAAGTCAAACTTTTTGTTGCTTAGGTACCATTTAAACGCCAGTCTAAATTAAACTCAAACCGCGTCTGACGTCCTGCATAATTATAATCCCCGGACGGAAAATTTGTAATTAGGGTTTTCTATTCCCAAAACATTTGTGGACTAGTAGAGTGCGGAAGTTAGCGGTGTAAAAATACCCTTATCTCGAAAGGCACATACAGCCGTTGGTCCTGCCTGATCTCTCTTCAGGCGTGTCTGCTGTCCCACCGTGCTACGAGAGTGAAGGATGAGTGCACTTGTGCTTGCAAACTCATTTGTGTACTATGGCAACATCCTGCAATTTTTTATACTAGGTCAGTAGGCAGACAGACACGAAGCCCATTTGATGGTAACCACTGCGGCCTATTCCATTGAAGGACGCTTTACCTGAAAGCGTCGCTCAATGTGCTGCCAGACTGTAGGCTCATCTGATCTTCGAGCTTCTGATTTCAAGTGTACTGGCTCCCACATTAATATTGCCGGAACACAGCCAGAGCTGTTATTGCTGCAGATTTCACCTGTGGGGGTGGTAGCTAGCCAGTCGGACTCTGAAAAAGCCCTACCAACCAGACCCAAGTCGGGAATCAAACTCACTACCTCCGTGGTTTTATACCTGAGCGGCTTAGTCACTGTTCCACGGAGGCGGTCAAAAGTATGCATAGTTGGTTAAACGCAATAAAAGCGGATAGGAGGACATATTCCTCAACTAAATACTCATCCGCCGAGATTAGTACAAACTAGGGAGCAAACAACATCAAAATAACTCGCAATGTGGGGTAGTTGCAATTAGTAACATTTCCCTCTGACAAAGTTGCGAACTTTAATGAAGTAAAAAAGTAAAATAAGCCTCAAGCGGTTTAATACCGCTTGTTCTGCCGCTTGGGATAAAGGCCTGCCACTATTGGCTCATTCTACTCTTTTTGTTTGACTAACTTTTATTGCGTCCCTTGACTGTCACAGTAGAGTTAGTTGTAGTAAGGTATTTGCCAAAAACTAGCCTACAAACAACAACAACAATGAAATGAAGTTTTAACTTTTTTAGCTAAATAAGAGAGGGTAGGGAAGATCCTGTCCTGCAATGGGACGTTATAGGCTCAAAAAACATGAGACCACAAACAATTACATTCTAATATAATTAAGAGGCAAATGAGCAAATTGATCACTCGATAGCCTTATGGAAGGTATACGCTCCTGTCTTAAAGGTTAGAATCTTATCGGAAACACCACTGAAAATTTTAAATTTAAACGCATTTCTCGGCGTTCATTTCAATACCAATTTTATATTACTACGAGCAGTCATAAAACCAAAATGTTAAAATGCATCTAAAAGTCGTCTGTTTACATAAAACAAAGGCTGCTTGCGCCGAGATCTCTTGAAAGCCCGCTTTTATTAGGTTTCCTAACCTCAACGAGCCCATAGTAAAATAGACAACAGAGAAGAAACTCGAGCCATGATATTACGCTACGTTTTGCAGAAAAATAAACAATTCATAACTAATACAATAAAGGACGGAGATTCCAGTTCAGCTTTGGGCTTAATAAGATGTAGGAATTTTCAAGAGTTCTAGTTTCTAGATCACGAAGCTTTCTAGTCTTTTTTTTTCGGTTACGGTACGGAAAAGTATTGTTCTCCGCAAAAAAAAAGCTCATTACTAACAGTACTGTAGTAAAAAAGGTCGAACTTTGTGATGTCATAACGGAACTTTGTCACTTCACTGTGATTTAGTACACTGTGACGATACTGTGTATTAATTTACATTCTAGTCCACGAGCGCAGAATAATAGATTTTATTACAGCACTAAATCCAGTTTGTTTAGCGGCCGCCTGTGATGTTGTATATTATGTTATTAAACGCTCCTCGTGTTGTACAATAAGCACAATTCATAAATGTTTTTATTTTCTCCTTACTATTTACGTAAAGGGAGCTTAAGGTGCTGGCAGAGTCCAGGGAAGAGTGGAAGTTGCTCCACCGACAAGAGCGATGCTATTAAATTAGATTAGATTAGACTATTTATTTATGCCTTAATGGAATCCTTCTGCTCTGCGTTTATCTTTTTGTTTTCTGATTGAAATGAAATCGTTAATTCTTCAAACTGTTGCAAAGAAAATTACGAGTAAAAGTTATCTAACAACTTTTACACGTCATTTTCTTTTTTCTACCATCATTTCAACAACATTGGCCTGTTGGGCATAAGATGACAAATTAATCATAAGGGATGTGTTATGGCTCCAGATCCAATCAGTTTTAACGTTTACTCAGTAAATTGACTCAAAACTAAATTAAACAGGGTTGCCAACTCTAAAAAATATTTATCCCTAAACCTAAGTCAAAACCCCCTAAAATCACCTCAATTGCTTGAAAATCCCCCCAAAAATATTAAATAAAAATAATTACAATTAATTAATAAAAAATGTGCAGTAATATAATTTGTTTTTACTCTTCTATACTAATATTATAAAGAGGAAAGATATAATTGTCATTGTCATATTTATCATAGACAACATGGTGGAATTCGTGTTTTATTTTTTATTCAACTCTGTACTCTTAATAACAAACAATCGCACTAGATGTCGCTAAGGCGATATGTATAAAAATGAACATGATTCGCTGGATTGGATTATCCCAAGGCTATGGAGACTATACTCATCTTTATTTTGCTGAATTTGGAATTAAAAAAAAATATTTAAAGTTATAAAAATCCCTAAAAATACCCCTAAAAATTTAACACCCCTAAAAAAATCCCATCTCACTTATTTACCCCCTAAATTTGGGGGGAAAACCCCTAAGTTGGCAACCGTGATTAAATAAGAGTGCTTTGTTTTTTAATATAAAGATTTTTTACAGTAACGACGCCATATCATGATTTAAAATGTTAAAGTTTCATTGAAGTCAGAATTAAATAATGTCAACGAAATAAAACTTTTGAACAACAAAGTGTTTCACAAAGCAGCAAAATGGCTGTCACGTCGGCAACTAGCCTCACATATCACATTAGATCAACAACATTAATGTGACAAATTTAATCCTGTCATCGGGCTGTTTCACGACCGCTCACTTCACAGCCGGCCTGACTTCTGACATCACAAATGAATGTTTCAACGCCGTGAAATTAATTAACGCTTGATTAGTTCACGAGTGTGTAATCTGTCTTCCCACTCAGCATTTGACGCTCCAGTTCGTTTGTTGGACCGCAATCAAAATGGCTGCCGATTGATAGAACAGCTGTTGTTTTATCTAAGGCGACGAATTTGGCGGGAAATCTACATTTCATGATTCAATGGGAAAACATAGGTGTATTATGTAATTCTATGTGGGAAAATAATGAAAAATCATTATGGTCGTCCCGTCCCGGTTGAACAATGAACATATTTTGTTGTTGAAACATTTCGAGATAGCCTATCGATATTCGAGAAGTCTTATATTCTACTGGTGAAAGAACATAGAACGTAGCACATTCTAGAAAACTTGATGTTGTCTAAAAAAAATCTAAAACACCTTTTTTCTTGTTAACTTCACTAGTGTTTCGTTGAATTAGCATTCAACAAGAAACCAACTGATTATAAATTGCATTTTGTTTTTAAAAATGTAACCCTAGACTTATTTACGGTCTAGATAATTCAGACCACAATCTCGATTCTTCAAGTAAATATTTGCATTCTGTGTCAGGAATGTCGATAAATCTATGTGACTTTTAATTGATGTATCCGACATACGAGGAATGTAAATAACTGCCACTTAGACTAAGATACTATATTCAAAGCGAATCCTATGCAAATTCACACATTATTTTCATGGACCAGTATAACTACTTAACATAAAACAAGTATAAATATCGTAAAACTACAAAAACAAACTATTTAATAGCAATTTATCGGCGATAAGCTACATGGGATTTCAACTAATGTCCAACAGAATCTTCCGTTTTTAGTAATATTTAAGACTTCCGTTCTCATTCCGTTCTTCATTAGTTACGAGTATTTTCGTTAATTGCAACACTAAACGTCAGTCAAAATCGCAATATCAAATACTTCAAAGTTTCTTCTTTCTTTGAACGTTTCGTTTCAATCTGGTCAGAATATGCTTTTACCATAATCCAGAATTTGAAAAGCCAGTTATTATATTAGAGCTTCATCTTTCTTGATACGGACTGCGCGGGAGTGGAATTCTCTGCCAGGATCTGTCTTTCCTACACAATACAACTTGGGGCTCTTCAAGGCCAGAATTAACGGGTTTTTCCTTAGCAAGCGCGCTCCATCGTAGACCGCATAATTGTTTAACATCAGGCAACTTATTGGTCAAGTGCTGGCTTAGTCCAAATATAAAAAAAGAGCGACTGCAAGGACAGGGGAACCAGAGCTATTGAACTGTGCTGGTTTCCTCACGGTATTTTCCGTCACCGACAAGCTGTTGGAAAATGCGCACAGAAAATTTCATATTATTATCAACCTCCTGTGAAGCGACGTTTGAGAACACTCGCCTAACACAGCTCTTTAAAATGACCAACATAACCTAAGGCTTTGCCCGAAAGTAGACAGACACTTTTTGTTGCAGACACGGCATCGCCTCATTTAAACTTTTGCTTATAGTTGTAGCGACTATCGGAATTCGCTACATACGGCAGACTGACGACAACAACGCAAGATTGCAAGTCAGAGAAAAGTGCACGTGTAAACATTGGCTTCGAGATTCGTCACTCGCAGCACGTCACTGAGACAGCCAATCAGATATTCGATCTTGCGTCGCGCTAGCAGGGTTATTCTCTCGGCTAGCATATTATACAAAAAATACAAATACAAAAAATACAAAATTATTTATTGAACAATAAACAGATGTACCTTATCACATTTTACAGAAAGTGCTTACAACTAAACTTATTACTGTTTATTGAGATCGGTGCCTAAGATTTTGCTTGTGGCACCCACACTAGACAGCGTCTGTATCGCAGGTGCCGGGAAGATTTAATCATCTGACTTGGCCTCGGTTAATTATTATCAATTTAAAATTATACAAGCTTATTAAAATACGGTACAGTGTTGAGAACAATAATAAAAAATAAATAATAATAATACAACACACCAAGACGGTATATTGGGCCGCGGTCCCCGAGCACAGACACCTAGCTCGGAGGAAGATCTTCCCTTTTCGTTGACGACATGATACGTGACCTTCATACGTCACATAGTATTGCATGTAAGTAAGTGGACATAAAAACAATTAAACCAGATCCGCTCTTATAGCAGTGCCTTCTCCAAAAGAACCCAAGTAATGTAATATACAAGATATTCGAGGCTGTAGAATATCATGCGACACTTTTTGCCGTAATCACATGGTCGATTTCACACAATGTCGGCGACAGGTGGTTGTCTTCCGGCGCAAGTTTTTGCTACTTTTTGCCGGAGATTCGGCACACATGAACGGCTTCAATGCGACAATGTTAATCGTCTTCCTGTGCACGAAAGAATATCGGCCTTTGTGTCTGATTTGCTATGAAATTTAATTAAAAATTAACCTACATGGTGGTCTGATTGAACATGGCTCAGAATTTCTTAACGTGTAATTTCTTACTACCCATACTAAATTAAATTTGTTTGTCACCCAATGTCACAGTGGGACGAACGGGAAATGCTTATTTTCACTTCTCGTTCGTCCCACTGAACTTGATGGTGGGACAAACGGGAAGTAAAAATAAGAATTCCCGTTCGTCCCACATTGGTGGGACGAACTTGGTGAGACGGACGGAAATGAACCGTGGTGGTGGTGGTAGTTAGACTCAATCAGAAGTCATCGTTTATTGACAAGCGATTTGGTGTAATTGTTGATAAATCGGCTTCTATCCAAGCACGATGTAAATATGTGTGTGCATAGACTTGCCTGTTTGTACCAGCCTGGGAGTTAATATGAAAATTATGTATGTATTTCCAATTAAAAATATAGGTGTCGTATAACGGGTTTTGACGCAAAACGTCACTTTCGCAAAATGTCATCTCGAAAAAAAATTCACTTTCGCAGAAAGTCATTTTCGCAAAAGGTAATTTTCTCAGAAAGTCATTTTAGCAAAAAGTAAATTTCGCACAACGTCACTGTCTCAAAACGTCACTTTCGCAGAATGTCATTCACAAAATTATGTTCTCTGTAAAAAAATGCCCTGAAATAGTGCTGACCCATAGTACAAGCTATGCTTAATTTTTAACTAAATGGCACTGAATAAATATGTCCAGGGATATTTATTTTATATATTATAGTGCTATAATGCTATGGACTTTCAAAGATGTAAAAGCGTTTATATTTCATATAAGTCCCTTCATATCTTTGGTACCTTTATTGATTCTGCATAATACAAGAGCTTACGTATATAGCTTTCGACACAAATGCATGTAATGTTATCCCATTAATTTTATTATAAGTATATGACTCCAAATACAATGAAATAACTTTCCTAACAAAATTCCTCTAAAACAAACCAAAAGACAGCGTAACTGTGCCACGCACAGCTTGTTATAACTCCGGGCTGTATAATAGGCCAATAAGTTAATTAACTGGAGATTTCCTGCGCCCATCTCGAGCGGAGCCTACTTATACACTCATAAAATTAATTGCGCCTAAGTAATATATTTCGTTAATTTACGGGCTCTTTCGCGAACACTTCATTAGCTTTATGCTTTAATAAAGAACGTCACGATTTCGTGTGAGAAAGAATTTTGAGTGCTTTTGGAATGGGAGAGTAACGGTTCGCTAAAGATGACGGATTTGAAGAACCTTATTACGAATTGTTACGTTTAAACCAAAATTCTATGGTAATCGTTCAGTACTGATAAAATGTTTGTGATGAAGGAGGGAAGGAATGTTTGTTACTATTATACGAATAACTTGGCACACAAATAGTCCTTAATATCTATCTGGCTACTTTCTATTCCTTGAATTGTGACGGAGGAACTGCTTTATATTTCCCATTTGGAGTCTGGTTCATTAAAATATTTCTTTGTTTTAAGGTCTGCAGAGTCGCCTTGTCTCTTTTGTTACAAAGAGTGTATAGGTTATCTAACTCTATTCTTGGCGTGTATCTAAGGATTTTTCTATGTATCTATTTGTAAAACATCGTGAGGAAACTTGCACAGTTGCTGTGTAGCCATGATTCAATCGGTCTGATTCTCCTAATAAGGGTAACGAAAGTCGTATAGCAGTCGCTCTAATGAGAATAATAAATCGAACTGGTGGAATTCTGGATCATGGTGCAAACCTAGTGCAAACGTACCCTGACAAGATTAGAGACCCGGACAAGGCAATTGAAAAAAGTGATTCCTTAGTGCTTTTTTAACAGAATAAAGTCGTCTTTGATTTATATTTTTCAAAAAGCTTTGCTTAGTTCAGAGATGTGTGTAAAATGATTCAGCTCAGTCCACACAGTGTAACCTACACGGCGGGCGATAAACCCACCGGCACGGCTTGTGAGGAACAATGCGCGCAGTCGCGCTCCGCTGGACCCAAGATGTGACCAGCCCATTGCGCCCCGCGACGTCTGCAGTGACAATGGGACTTGGGAGAGATACTGTTTTGTTATGTTAGCCGCAAGAAATCGAGGTTCTCGAACAACACTACTTTTCGATTCAACGGGGGCTACGGTTTTTGTGTTCACCAGTTAGTACAAATAAAACCACGTATTTGGGCAGCACTGTGACATTGCAGGCCTCACGCGTATGGTATGCGTTACGCACCTTAACCCAATGACGTAACGTCATTGCCTTAACCCCGTCCTGGGCGGTGGGGGGACTCCCGACGCCCTAATATTAAGAGCTTTTGGTTCACGTAACCCCGTGGTTCTATCTTATCACCTTACCATGGAGGGCCAAGGGCACCAGCATAGTTATTGCAGACTTCACGCTGCACCAGCACCTCTTGCGTTTTATTTATTTTGGATGTTTTTTTGATCTGGTTACTCATAATAATAGGTCCAAACATATGAAATTGGCGTTTTACCGCACTGACAACTTTAATCACAAATTCCTCCTCTTTGGTTAGGAATTACAAATTAAAATTTATACAGCTATTTACACATGTATTTGTGTTTCGATAACCGACATTCATTTGTTTTTTTCATTTATTTTTTTCTGTTTGCATCACTTTGTTTACAAAATGGAAAACTTGAAATATCACGTTATTTACGAGAACGAGTTCCATCGTGGCACCAGTGCTGCCGATATGGCTCGAAGGGGTTATTATGGGTAAGGCGGTGGTGACGCAAAAGAAAACAGGGTGTATTTTTGGTTCCAACGCTTTCGTTCTGGAAATTTCGACATGTAGAACAAGCTCCGTGGACGGCCGGAGACTCGAGCTGATAATGGAGAATTGAAGGCTATTGTGGAAGCGGATCTATCGAAAACCACGTTTATGTTAGCTGCAGGCTGCGGTGTTAGTGATAAAACTGTTTTAATCCACTTGAAGCAAATAGGGAAGCTTAAAAAGCTTGAAAGGTGGGTACCTCACGAATTGTGTTAAGCAAACCGGTAAATGCGCGTCGACTGCTGCGTTACATTACTTAACTTGCACAATAGTAAAGGGTTTTTGAATCGAATTGTTACCTATAATGAAATGTGGATTCTCTGCGATATTCACAAGCACTCAAAGCAAGGGATGGAGCCTGGCAAGCCAGCCAAATCCAGCCACAAACGAAAGTTATCCCAAAAAAAGTTACTTAGAAGCTTTTGGTGACCTAGAGCCGGTGTCGTTCATCACAGTTTTCATCAAAACTGGCCAGAATATTACGGCAGACGTCTATTGTCAGCAATTGCAAACCATGGTGGAAAAGCTAGCTGCTGAACAACGGAGGCTGGACAATCTCTCTGCGCCACTGCTGTTCCACGACAACGCTAGACCACACACTGCACAACAGACGGCTACCAAATTAGGAAAGCTTCAATTGGAATGTCTAAGACATCTACCGTACTCCCGGGATCTTCCTCCAATAGATTACCACTTTTTTTCGAATTTTGGATAACTTTTTGATAGGGAAAAAATTCAACTCCAATGGGCCGTCCAAACCGCCTTCAAAGATTTCATCGACTCCCGTCTGAATGTTTTTTTTTTTAGTAAAAGGATCAATTAACTAGCCATGAGATGGCCAAAGTGCATAGATTACAATAGTTCATACTTTAAATAAATAAATATTTTATAATAAAAAATATTCGACTTTTTGTTACTCCCATACCAAACGCCAATTTCATATGTAAGGACCTAATATTTCACCGAGAAGAAAATTAATAAATGCTTCAACCCGGCTACTAAGCCCCCTTACTGCAACAAGGTAGTGGGCCATCGGGAAAGAGCGGGGCTACCTAATGGTAACCAAAAAACCAACGCCAACTGAACTAGCAAAAATAAAATCAGTAAAATATTTTTCTACTATCCCTACCATCAGTACACACGTCACCCGACCCGGTTTGAACCCACTGACCGTGTTAAAAACGTAAACCGACCCGCGCACTGGGCGATCTCGTCGCTTTTGCCGCTTTTTTCCGCTAAAAATGCTTTTCGGCCGCGATAAACAAACCTTTTTGCACACTTTTTGCTTTGAAAAAGCGGAGCCTTTGATGCGTTGTGTCGAGTTTCACTTTCAAGCGCGGTTTTCCAATTAGTGGTCGTAAATATTGTATATATTTTCGATGGGATTTTTAGCTGAGAGTCATTGACGAGTGGTTTCAAACACCCGTGAGGTTGATGGTTTGATACTTCGTACGGTACGCGGATTTTGAATTAACTATTTAGTGATTCAAAAGGGCAATAGGCTAGTTGACAAAATTTGGAAATTCGTTTAAAACTATAGTTTAGTATCTATTTTACCCCAAATATATATTATTTTTAGAAAAATAGGTATTTTTCATAAGTATTTTGCTTTTTTAGAAATAAACTTAAAATTAACTTTGGAAAGGCCAAGACTGTCATGGCGTCTTGAATGACGTCTATCCTCGATCCTCGCGAAACATCGAGTTTGTTGATGTCAGTCGACGAGATCAATAAACAGCTGCAACCGGTGTTTTGCAAGGACTGACGTCAGTCGCTTCTCTGATTGTTGTTTAATGTCACGTGATTAAATAAGTAATTTTGCCGATTTTAATTTCCAAAAATATTTGTAATCTTATATTATTTTAGTAAAAAAGTTGTTTTTTTGTTTACTACATATCATGATTAATCATTAGAAACTCTAAGCCATCCGATTCATTCTTAGTGGAAACAAGCCTATTGTCGAGAATCTTGCTGGATTCTTCCCGACAAGAGAACCATCATATTATCGCTTGAAGATTTAACTAACTGTTTGATGCCTGATTAGTGGCTTAAACTTTTTCTTAGGCTGATAGACTTACGAGTTCGCTCGTCAGATAAAATCTCCTGCCGAAATATTTTTGTGGCAATATTAATATGAAGAATAGCTTGAAAAGCTGTGCCAAGAAAATATTTTATAATAATCCCTATTCTTATCCTTTTCTATATGGATGAATAGAATAGCGAAAATAGTAAACAAAATAGTAGTTTTTACTATTGGCAACATATTTAATCCCTATAACAAATGACGAAACACGTCATGCGTCCAAAACATTCCTTTAATTTTAAACCGTTAAAAATTGGGGTTGAAATAAATTAAACGAGCCCTCCCCAAAACTTCGAAATAAGAACATTTACAAATATCGTAAACTCAATATCCTTGCAAGGATTAAAATTCTCCCTAACAAACTTCGATAATCCTTGTTTTGCGAGGCAAATCCCGATATAATTAAAAACATTGCCCTCTTTGGTTCTGTCGGGTGATTGCTCTTGGTAGACAAACAAAGGACCAATAACTATGCTAATATGCAAGTGTGTTGGCTAGTCCTTAATGGAACTTCTTGCTAGAGGGCAAACTATTAGTAAAATGTGTACCTACTAGTATTGACTATCGATTTTTATGTGAATACCGGATAAAATTCGAATTGGTGACATTAAACACCCGGAGTGTGTCCGAAAAAAATGACACAATTTTTTTTTTACCCGGGAATAGAATCCAGGACCGTGACCACGGCCAGTCACTTATAAGCCACACTAGGCCTAAGGGCATTCATGGCACAGAATATATAAATGGTACTTTCATGGGCAAATCTTATGAATGTGCGAATTTCATTAAGTAAAAATGTTTTAGACGCAGCAGCGCAATCTATCCCTAAACGAAAAGCTAAAAAATATTCAAATTTATTTCTGTCTGCATAAATTAATATTGGTAGACAAACAAAGGACTAAACTATGCTAATGTGGGCAAGCCCAGGCTATTGGATAGATCGTAATGGAACTTCTAGCCAGAGCCCGCGGGCATGCTATTAAGTGCAAGTGTGGGATTTGTACGATCTGTAGCCTCTTACTGATATACGAATAGATATACCTAATCTACGTTTCGATATTTAGACGATCTGTTTAGTGTAAAGGTTCAGTAGTCCACTATTTGACTAGAAGTGTTGGGTTCTTTGTGCAAAAAAGTTTGCGACTTAGTCGTCAACTCGCGGACGCGAAACTCGCGGACGTCCGCGAGTTGGCACTTTTTGATTTTACCTACTTTTTTTGCCAATCCCAATAAAATACAAAATTTCAATTCAAAAAGTTCTATTTCAATTGAAACGTATTACTCCAGGTTGGACATTTATGAACGACTACGAGATTAAAAAACAAACAGCTAACTATTCAAGCACACTGCACAGCTACACGTTGCGTAGTGTAGTATCCAATGCGCGGTGTTTACCGCGAGGTACAAAGCCCGGAATTAATTCGACTTGCGCCCGTAATACGATCTGCGTTGCTTTGTTCGTTCCATAGTTTTACACTTTGTACTGCGCGTTTATAGTCGACTTGGGAACATGTGACGTTCTCTATGATGCATTTCTGCGAGAATACTTAAAAGTTAGAGCAATGGAAACATTTTATCTTTTAGACTAGTTTTGATTGCGCATTTGACGGAACTGAGTGCCGTCCTATGCAAAATCTAAAAATCTTTATTTAAAACATGAACCAAGCATGTATCGTCAAGTTTTATTTTGACAGTTGCACTAATTTTACTGAATTCTACATGAAACAAATTGGTACATTTAAAGTTAAAGAGCTCCAAATTTTAAATTAGGTTACAGAAGTTTTTAAGTGCTAGTTCACTGTGGTACCTATCCTGTAAAGTGAATGTTCTTCCCTTGACTAGCGCCTCATTTATGTGGAAGATTCGCCTTGATCTATCTCTCTTCTGGATTTATAGACCGTCGAGGCATTTATAACTATAATAATATAATTAAACCATACAATTTTTCCTAAAGGTTGACTGGTAGAGAATGCTTTTAGCGTTAAGTCCGCCTTTTGTACTCAATTTGTGTAGTCAATAAAGTTTTTATAAATAAATAAATACATACAAGCAAAATTATATGACAGGCATTTCAAGTGCACAGTGCACTGTTAGTCGATTACAGCGGCTTGCATAGTGGTCGCGCGTGGCTGTCGCGTTTGCCGCGGACTTCAAAGGCCGGATTAATCTAACTCTAGCTCGGGGCTTCGGCTTTTGCGATAATGTTCGCAGCTTTACTTTTATCTGGTTTGAGTTCATTTCACATGTCCGTAGTGTAAACATAGATGAATTTTAGCGACGAAAACCGGATGAGATAAGAATTAATTCTTACTAAACTTATTAAGACTTTATAACAAAATTGTTATGAGCAATCAATTACGCTTATTTTATCGGTTATTTTAAATGAGAATAACTGAAATGTAACAGTAATTAATTCAGATTTTTTGTACTAAAATAATTAAAACGAAAGACTAAAAACTTAGATAACCTTATATGCTGTATGCAGCATGATTGTAGCGTCTTAGGAAAGTTTTCATAAATAAAATAAATTTTAATAATGGAAAAGAAAGTCCACAAAAGGGAGTTTTGAGACAAACTTCTTTACACATGGCCGCAGGACTGCATGTTGTTTATGGTAAAAGCATTTTCTTCCGGAAAAAAGGAATTACTTATGATTTTTTATATATGAATGGACCCTTAATTTCTATACAAAAGTAGTGCGCTGTACAAACAGTAGGTATCAAACCGATAGTGCATACCGCGAGAGTCAATGCGAGGGCAATCTAACCATTGCCCGCGAGCGCGTGCACTTCTGCCGCTAACAGCTCCGTTCAAAACTGAAGCGGACTGCTGCCCAAAGATAAATGTATGTATTACAAATACGTTCATTTAAACAGACCTGCCTCCGCGGTACAGTGGTTAGAGTTGGCCTCTGAAACCCAGAGGTCGTGGGTTTGAGTCCCGCGCGGAGTATTACTTTGTGTGATTGTTTCCAGTTTGGTTAGGACATTGCAGGCTTGAATCACCTGAAAGTCTGAAAAGATTGATGACTCCGTGCTTCAGAAGGCACGCTTAGCCGTTGGTCGTGAGAATGTTCCAAATAGGTATGGTTTCCCTTGTAAGGTTTACGAAAGTCAGATGGCAATCGCTCCACTGTAATAAGCTTGTCGAATAGTCGAAGGACCCTAGGCTCCATACTGGATGTAATCGGGAATACGGTGAGATGATAATAATGACGTAAATTTTTATAGAATGAGCTGTGGTAACCCGTAGAAATAGTAGATCAATATGGTAACCAAGTTTTTCATGCAAGCTTCGCTTCACATGCTTGAAATCAATAGACGTACGATATTTGAAAACAGAACCACCGATTAATAAATAGTTAACACAACGCCCTCGCAGTTATTTTATTTATTAAGTTAATTTTTCGTAGGTTTTTATCTTTGACACTGGTTCGTTAGATTATGAAACAGTCACTGTTCTCCACTTCTATCCGTTTTAGTCGGATGTGTTGAACGGAACGCACCAGACCCTGGGCCTCGTGCAAGCCCATGGGGCGATGCACCTCGTGCATAATGCAAGCGTATCGATTGCTCACCCGTCCTTGCCTGGCTTCCCCGGAACTTATGTCGGCCATCGGTGACGTGGAATAGTAATGTTTAAAGCTAGTCCTCCACCCCCGGCGATTAGACGATGTTAACCCGCATGAATTTAATATAATTTTTTTATTAGATGGTTCTAATCACGTCGTGTACCTTTCAATTTTTCTATCTGCGTATTTACTTTTAGGTCGGCGGTGGCAGAAAAAGTCATGAGGAAACTGGCATAGCAGAATGACTTGACTATGTCACCATTATCCAAGTGTCTGGTTCCACTATTATGGATAACGGAGTTCAGATGGCAGTCGTTCCAATGTTATAACTGTTGCATCCTGGATTATGATTTGATTGTGTTTTGCCGTATGGAGCAACAGAAATGGCAGAGCTGGCAATAATCCTCGAGCTAGAGGGTGACATATTATGCTACTTTTTATATCTCAGAAAAAAATCTCCCATTTCTGCAAAACAATGTGTTAGTTCCCATCCCCCTTCCTTTATACTAATCTTCAAGGCGGGGGACGTACCTAGTATCCTAGCCGCAGGTCTCTATGGGCTGTAGTGGTCACTTACTAATCAGGTGTTTACCTACTCGTTCGCCTCTTTCTTTTGCCTCTTCAACACGAACAAAGCTGCGGAGACTAGTACTCCTACAATATTTCTGCGTCAATACAAACGCAGTTGCGTCGACGCACTAATTTTAACAATAAAAACATCGGCAGTGGTACCGCGGGCCTAAACGAGACAAATCGTCTTTTTATTAGCCGCTTGCATTCGTGACGTCACGTCGGACTCGTCTCATTTACTCAACAGGACGGCTCGTTGCGGCTCATTTGAATGCCTGCGCTAAGTAGGCTGACGATTAGTTATGAGGTTCGATTGCCACCGTGGTAGCTAGTAGGTCGCAGTTTAGAGTGACAGCATGGGTTCAAATCACGACTGAACGACCGACCGACATGGCGGACCGTAAATTCGTGCTTTTGGAAAGAACCATATACCTAGTCTGAAGGTTGGCGATGCAAGACACTCCAGTGCCTAGGAAAGCACGTGAGACCGTTGATCCTGCGCCTGTTCTCTCTTCTGTCGTGTGAGAATGCTGTTTCACCATTTTGTAAAGAGAGGAAATAAAGATTTTTTTGCGCACTGTTCTAATGTGTAGTTGGATTATTGTAAAAAGACTTTAGATGTATAATGCTTAATATAATTTATCTACGTCTGTTGTTTTTAAATAAGGATAGGTTGATGTGCTGCTGACATAAACTACATAACTGTTTTTCTAAATAAAATTTCTCTAAACCATCAATTGTCATGTAAAAAAAAAATCGAAAAGCAAAGGCACAATCTGGCCGGGCCACGCGGAAGTTGTTTTGGTGTTTCCATCGGAAATGAAAAGCAAATACACTGGCCCACACTTTTCAGTTTGCATAAACAAAGTTTTGTACAAAACTTTTTCGCCGTTCAGTTGGTTTGGATCGAAATTGGGCACAAAATACGACGAAGAAGTTTACAGGTTTTTTCCAAATGTTTACATAAAAGGAACTGGTTTGGTTAGTTACCAAAGACATGGTATGGCGACAAAACTCTCAATGTTTATAAAATATCACAATGAGTGCAGAAAGATGTAGTTTACTCGTCCCCAGAAAAAAATGCGTTGTCAAGATGAAAACAAAAACGCTCAGTGAGCCACTGAATTCGAAGCATTCTAAGTTTATAATGAAAAAATAAAAGAACCGTTTTGAAGCAAGAACAAAATGGCTTCTACATAATCCCGCGCAAACTGACAGCGCCGACTACAATCCGATAACAAACGATTCACTTGATTCACTCCAGAGAGGCAGATAAAGCTATCACAAGAACAATGAACGATGCGCCCACAAGCACCCGCCATCACTCAATACCGGCCCATACATCTCCCTTATCTGTAATTTATTCAACGTCATAGAATCCCAGCCTGCTTAATTATCGCAAGTGAGAATCAAGAATCTTGAATTATCTGTGCCTGAGAAGAGGTTGGCTAAGAAAGTTTCTGGCTGAATGAATAAATTCCTAGGTCTGTTTCCGCGCGAGAAAAAAGTTGTTACTGGCTGAATAGACTTAGCGCCGGTGTTTGTTTTGTCTGTGGTCAAAGTAAGAGTGAAAAAGTTGCGGCTAAAAAAGTTTAATGCGAGGTTTCCTTTCCCTGATGATTTTTTATAGAAAAAATGTGCTTGCCTTTTTGTAAGTTTCTAACTACGAAGTTAAAATATTATGATGGTGTTAAAATAAAACAAAAATAACGAGTATTAAAAGCAAAAAGTCAAAACAAATCATAAAACTTGAGCCAAGTTTCAGCAGCAGAAAATACGTGTCTCGTTTTTAATCATTCGCCGGCCCAAACAATTGTGTCACAAGGCCACTAACCACAAAAAAAGAAACAAAAGACATGAAGACTCATCCATGTAAAAATTACTTTTACCCACAACAAATGTCTTAAACAAAACATTACCGCAACGAAACGACTTCGGAAGCAGACATTATGATATTAGGTCGCTCTCAATCACGTTTCTCCCATAACGCCGCGGAAAGATTCTTCGTTCCGAATTCAGTTCGGATTCGACGCAGCTGTTGACAATCAAATACCCTTCGAAGCAGGGTTGCCATACGAAAACAAAAAAAAAGTCAGTACACCGGCCAGTTGGTAACGGACTCGTGGAATGGATGAGTGTGGGAAAATGTAGTATGAAATAGTTCGTATTTGACGATTCTATTTCCACTGCTGTCCGCAGCGAAAGGTACCTAGTTCGAATTTGTCCATTTCCTTTTAAAGTTAAGGACCTAAATCCAAATACTTTTTAAATACCGCAACTCTACAAGAAATAAAAAATCAAAGATATTACTAAAGTCCATCAAATCTAAGAAGTACCGTTTGACAGTTCATTTATGAAATAAATCATTTATGAATATGAAAAATATACCTTACGCTAAAGGAATAAAACTCAAGAAAACAATAAGAGTAATTTAGACTCTACTCCTAATGTACATATGTAGCACTTTGCTTTGCATAAATGAACTGTCAAACGGTACCTCTTAGATTTGATGGACTGTAAGAACAGTTGAGGACAATGTAAATTAATTGACATACTTCGTATGACAAAAATTTCGTATGGAATCGTATATCGTATTTTTTTTAATTGTGTTTATCTTTATTAAATTAAAATTGAATAACAGAACCTTAAAGTTAATTAAAAAAGAATTGATTGTATAAAAGCTTTTTTGTAAACGATAAACGAAATTGGCAACCCTATGCATTTGTACTGTTTGAATGCTGAATAGCTTCAAATGTACGGTTTATGGAAGGGCTTATGAGAAAATAACATCAATTGCGGGTCCACTTGTTACACGGGTTAGAGGTTAAGTTTGATCAGACAGCATCATGTATGTTAATTTGCTGCGTTAATATGAGTATTTGAATATGGGCAATTGTGTTATGAAAGTCAGAAAGAGAAAGAAGTTGATGAAATACTTCATAATAAACCTCATTTGATTTTGATCGCCTCCGCAACGTTAAACCAGGTTAAAAAAGTAAGTAATTCGAGATACAAGTTTGTCTAAATAAATAACGTCGTTATGATAAGATTAATACAATAATGTATATCGTCACATCCGGTTGTGTGTTCTAAGATAAATTATTTCTCTATAAAATAATCTTATCCACCCACAGCGGTCACATAAGTAACCATTCCCTTTAACGAATGTTGCATGTCAAAAGGTCAAAATCATTTCTCAAAACTCTTCCCGCTATTTTAAATGTCACGAATAAACTTTTCCCGCGTTTTTAAATGTCACGAATAAAAAAGCGCGCAATGTTTTTAAGAAGTTGCGGCAACGGAACACGACTCCATTGTGCCGGGCCACGCCGATCGGCGCACAATGCGCAATTCATTACTACGAGTCGAAGCGTAAATTTTACTCAGTGCAATACGTTTTGTTTTAGTGCTGCACTAAGTTTGGCTGCGGACGAAAGTTGGGCCGAAAGTAAGACACACTTTCGGCCCAACTTTCGTCCGAAGCCGAACTTAGTGCAGCTATAAGACTTGCAGATTTAAGACTTGAATCTCAGGAGAAACGGGTAGATTTACGATAGTCTTAATTGAACGGGAATATTTTATATCTTATAATCCATAATTTTGGTGAAGGGTTTGTTTAGTTTTTCTTTGGGAATTTTTCCAGTGAAATTACTTGTAGGTATATAAAATTGTATTACAAATTATTTTGTACAAAAACAGAAAAAGTTCATTCACTTTCTGAATTATTCATGTATTCAGTAAATAGGGGTGAAACTTTTTTATAATATTCAATAAAAATAAAAACTTTTTTCACTGGAAAAATAACAAACAAACAAGGAACATAACCGAATATCGAATTAGTTTATGAAATACTCGGTGTAATGGCAGCACTAGCTTAAACCGACTTCCATGGCCCCTGGCGATTAGAAATGTATAAATTACAGCCAGGGCCGTTCTCCGCGATGAATTAATTAAACGATTTAACGACATCATGACTTAATGTTCTCGATTATAACCACCCTATAACAATAACTTAGAACTTATGTTATTGTATATTATTCACTCTAAATCAAACATAGATAAGTAAGTGATCATAATATGGGATTGATTAATAGTAGAACGTCATTTTAATTATAATTGTATTTTAATCATAATATTTTTAATTTTACGATTTTTGATTTTCTAAAATCTGTATTTTGCTTGGCAAAATGTCAAAGTCAAAAATAAATATCTCTGGACATTATTCACACAGCGCCATCTAGCCCCAAACTAAGCATTAGCTTGTGCTATGGGTGCCAGACAACGGATAAACATTACTTCTATACTTTTTTTTTTGTAAATACATACATATTATACATAGAAACACCCAGACCGATACAAACAGACATGTTCATGCACACAAATGTTTGTACCGTGCGGGAATCGAACCCGCGACCTCTGGTGTAATAGCCGACTTCTCGACCATTACATGGCTCGTCAAAATGACTTGCCAAAAGGAGTAATTTATAAATATTTTAATATTTATGAACAGTGGTTCACTCACGACACCACAATCAGGCAAGGGAAGTACCCTGGGGTGTAGTAAGAAGTAAATTCCGTCCATTCTTTAAAGGGCGTGCCGTTAAAAAAATGATGTAATTTAGATTAATGCCTTAACTAACCGTAAAAGGACGTTGTTAATGTCATCATATAATTAGAACAGAAGTTTACCTGAAACAAAGAAAAAAAGACACGTAAGAATATAGCTTTTGACTATAGCTTTATAGGGAAAAGCTAATAAAAGCTTTTTTCACATACCACGAGGGTGGCGCTCAAGCCCACTGCCTGCCTGATGGTAAGCTGTTACCGTCAGCTATGGACGCTTATAACACCAGAAGGAATTGAATTTGAAGGCATAAACAACGTTGGCAGCCAAAAAAGAAGTTTTTTTCGCTTTCAACACAATGTCCTCCAATTTGGCTCTGGAGACCTTCCTCGCCGTTAGAAACGCACAAAAATAATGTTATGAAGTGCTACTTCACTCTGGTCTTCTGTAAGGCTAGTAATTTTTAGAATCACCATTAGTTCTCCTATCCATTTATAAACGTATTTTATTAAAACAAGCCGTATTTCACGCACATCTTTAGTACCGTTTTATTTGCGTGGCCGCGGGCGCTTGCAAATAACGCATCGATTCGCTGTGTTTTTGATAAGCCTGCGTTTGTTTGAGGTAAACGAGCTCGATTCAATGGGTTGGCACGTAACCCTGTATATTTAAAAACTGTGTGCACAGTTATTTCACCGCACGTTCGAAGTTTGCTGATAAATGCACTGTTTGCTGATATTGAGTTGTGGTGGCAGATTGGTTTCAACAATCGGTTCCATGCGTGAGGTCAATGAATATTTGGGAATATAATGAGCGTATTTACCAATAATGTATTATGATTACGTTAATTATGTATAACGTATTTACCAATTAAGTATGGCCCACAACGATTTTAAATTCTTTGCATAATTGAGATAAGGCCTGTGTCCTAGCAGTGGGAACGTATGTATATAAGCTGATGATGATGATTTAAATGGTCTATACGTCATTATCCCAGTAAAGTGATCTTTTTATGGGATAAAAAGTAGAATCCCGAACTATTCCAGGGAATATTTGTGGTGGGCTGGTCAATAGCCTTAAGGCTGGCACCGGCTCGTCCCAATCGGGTGTGAAGGAGAACCGGGGGAGTTTAGTGGGTAGTGGCCGCTTTAGTCCCGAGTCCCACACACGGCCGCTGGTCAATAGCTATCGCTGGCACCGGTTCGTCCCAATCGGGTGTGAAGGGGAACCGGGGGAGTTTAGTGGTGGTGGACGCTTTAGTCTCGAGTCCCACACACGGCCGCTGGTTTACTGCGGTTATGGTGCATAAACGCATTCTCCTCCGAAAAAAAAGGGAATGTTTGTGGTACTTTTGTTGTTTCTGACATCTATAAATACAAACTTTAGGGTCAGATGAAAATTGACATACGTAAGTTGTTTTCGCAAAACCCAAACCGAAAATCGTCGATGAATAACTTTAGCTCAGTTATTAACAATATCTACTGCAAATATAACAAGGCATGTTCCCGTCCCATCCAGAATGGTAATGGAGCAAGCGGATTGTGAAATTAGTTGTTCACTTCGCTTACCCCGCTAATGCACTCGTTTGTGCACAGAGACGGCTCATTTGAACACGGGTAATGGGCCTTTACACATTACTACTACTATTACATAATATTCATACCAATAGACATAGATGTTTGTTTGTCGGAGGCCAGATAGCAGTCGCTCAGGTTTGGTTAATAGCCACAACGCTGGAACCAGCTCAACCCAATTGGGTGGACAGGGGAAACCGGGGGAGTTCAGTGGGTAGTGACACGCTTTAGTCTCGATTCTCACACAAACGCATTCTCCTCCGAAAAAAATAAAAAAATGACAGTGTCTTTCCAAGTGTAACTGGACTTATCAAAATCCTGGATCGTAGTACAGGTGTACCCTGACTAGTCCGGGCCAAACCGCTCGAAGAAAGAAAAGGAGCCGAAATGTTCATTGACTATACTAGCTTTTCGTCCGTACGTCTTAGTCCATACTAACGCCCGGTTCACACATGCTCCGTTTTACTGTTCCGGTTTATCGTGTACGTCTTTATGTATTACTGTATACAGAATACTGTGCCATGTGTGAAGTCGCTCATTGATACAACTACATACGCCATCGACGAAAAAAAGACGTACACGATAAACCGGAACAGTAAAACGGAGACATGTGTGAACCGGGCGTAAGACGTTACCCGGGATTAATAAAGTCATTGTCACTTTTCAGCTACCAAGCTATCTCCATACCAAATATCATGGCAATAATTTGCTGCGTTGGGACGTAAATAAATGACGAAAACACTTATATTTCTGTAATTCCATGGGAACTGACCATTATACCGGTACAAAAAGAAGCTAATGTCCTTTACCAAAGTCTTGTTTATGTCTGCACCAAAATTTAGCCTCTTGAAATCCAAGGCTAGAAGATCGTAGTCAGTGTGGCAAGCCATTGAGTGACGCTTCTTTTCTAAGTGTACTTCAATAGTATATGTCGCAGTGGCCGCTTACCATCATGTGCGCTGCATGCCATTTGCCAAATGACCAATTATAAAAAAAAAAAACGCAATTATACGCATCGAACACTGATTTTAAAGTGACCCATCCCACGTCGCATTTTCAACATTTTTTCTTTGCACTGTTTCAATGCAGCTAGCATAATAGACCATTGTTGTCTCAACGAAGACCGTCATTAAGTAGTTACGAATGTACCGAGGAATGATGATTGTTTGATGATGGGTTCAGGTTATTATGACTAAGAGTGCAAAGCCCCTAGGCATACCTGCTTATTTTTATCCGTTAAGTCTTGTTACTAAATTGTTTGGGAGGCTACTTTGTCCCGCGGCGTTACTTTCGTTTATGAGTGTTTTCCGTGGGACCGAAAAATGTGGTTTTGTTTGAACTATGATGTAAAGGTGGACCGGACCTAGTGCAAAAAATCCCAGGGTCAATTTTTGGATTCTCAAAATATTGGAATTACTAAGTAAAGTACTAAGTAAATAGTCTCTTTTTTTAATTGTCTGTCTGTCTTTTCTACAAAGTATACTTCTGCCTTGTAATGATCACTTGCAAATGAAAGCAAGTCGTCGCTACGATTATATGTACTGGTTCAATCACCACGCCTTCCAAATGGCGATCCCAAACCCGAGATGTATCCAAAAAAGCCAACACAATATTTTTTCAACTCGGGACTTAAACCCAGGAAGCCGACATCACGAGCAGAGTCTTTGCTAGTAGCTACTTTAAAAAAAAAACTGTCATGAAATTCGTTTAAAGTATTTAAGTACTCCACGATCTCTAATAGAATCTATTATAATGGAGCTCAGTGATGTACTCACACATCGCCGTTCTATTTTCAAACTTGCATCAGAAAGCGCCGAACGTTCCGATTAATTTGTCATACCATCATCGCGGCGCGTTCCATTTTATTTATTTTTATTTTACGCGGCCTAATCTCCATCTCGACGAGAGATTTATGACGCGACGGTTACGGAGAAGGGCAATTATAATTCTGGCAGCAAAGAACGTGGAATTTCATGATTATGAATCTGTCGCGTTACGGTGCGCTTTTTTTTGTGCGTGATAAGGAACGTGAATTTGTCTATTACGCGCGAAATTTTTGTACCAAATACAAAGTTTGCTGGCATTTTGTGAATTATGTTCTTGGTTTTTTCTTTGTTTTCTTAAAACGGCCTTCAAATCTTCGAAAATTTTTCTTTCGAAAAACACTGAACAGAAATCATTTGTTTGTTTTTAACTAATAAATCCCCTCAGTGGAGTATGAAAGTTTGGCAATTTATTGTAACTCCAACTTCACTTATTATTTTCATTAAAAAAAGAAATATCGCCAAATATCGTTTTTATTAATCCAAATGGTTTTTATAACATGTATAAAGAGGTTTATTGTTGATAATACATTTTTATGACGCGAGTTTATTGTCATTTCGTAATTTGTCGATTTTGTCACTTTTCCTTTTTAATTACACCGCATACTTGGCAGGTGCCACAGTATAAATGATTAAAGTAATATAAGAATCCGAAAAAAATAATACTTTGGTTAAACTAAACCTACATTATATCTATGGGGCTAGGGTTATTTTTCCGATCGGGCTAAATCTGTGTTGAATTTAACGAACATACCTCGTAGGTATGTTGGTAAACCAGCACCTGTCACTTTAAGAAAGACTGGATTTCATTGACCTTTGTCCTGTGTAGGTAATTTGCTGAGTACTTCTTTGAATCGGTCAATCTCCGCAATAGTACAGAATGACTCTAACACCAGATTTAAAATGTGATTGGTATCTATCAAGAATAAATGGCAAGAAACTCAACAGAGAGCAGTGCTCAAGGTAATGCTGAGCAAGCCGCGTCGTTACCCCACGAGTCAGCTTTTCGCAGACAGCCACGTGTTAAGTGTGCGCAAGTTATACGTTCTGTACGCCGTAACAATAACGCATAAAGCAGTAGTTCGGTATGACAATTATAAAAAGCTTCTTAAAAAACGTGTTTTTAAAATTACAACACCAGTTGTCCGCACAAAATTTGCACAAAGACACGGAGATTATCTTTTCCCGTATATTTATAATAAGGTTGTGGCTAAATGTGATATAAAGAAATGTCACCCTACTACAGCTGCTAGAACCAAAGTCATAAATTGGCTCCACACACTCAACTACACGGACACAGAACTATTATTGAGTACCTTTATCTAACTTTATTCCTAATATCACCATACACTACTAGTGCCACAATAGGTAACACCTTTATTTGTTTATTATTTTCTTGTTTTTCTCTTCTTGTTTATTATTTTTGTTTTCCTGTGTTTAAATTTTTCTCACACAGCATTGTTAATATTTAATAAATACTTTTAGTTTAATTCAAATCAAACTCCAGCTCCCATAAGACAGGATTACCTAGTATGGGAGCTATTGTTAAAAACTGATCTTGTGTAACATTTTTGGCAATAAACTTTTTATTATTATTTTATTATTTATTATTATTAGTTACTCTTTTTGATCGCCAAAACTTTTACACTTTTACAACATGTCAATAATCACCATTTAAATACTAGCTTAGTTAAGTATAATCATTCTCCTCCGAAAATAATGGTACTGATACTTTGCTCTTTACGAAGGTGTGTCTCTGTTTATTCTTCTACTGTGGCTTCATTTGTAAGCTATTCGGATGCAAAGCGCGTTATGCGCATGTTATGCGCGGGCGCAATCGACGCGCGCATTATGAAAGCTTTTACGACTTTGTTTCCACACGCCAGCGGTGAAGATGCACTTAAATTATTAAACGATTTTAATAAATTTGTAGTAAGTTTTAAGATAGTTTGATCGCCTCGATGGTCTAGTGGTTTAAGTACCAGGCCGACATCTCGGAGTCCTGGGTTCGATTCCCGGGTCAATCTAACTTAGTGTCGGTTTTTTCGGACACAGCTCGACTTTGTGGTCACCAATCCGCATTTGGCAAGCCTGGTGATTAGCAGTACCCATCATTTTAATGATAACATTTACCCTACAGTGGGACAATAATAGGCTAATAATTTAAGTTTTAAAGGAGTTGGCTAAATACAGTTAGGGCCACTGCCTCAGCAATGTATAAATACTTTACCTAGTCGTATGCAATACTGGGAGGCTAAAAGTGAATGCAAGCGAAGCCCCGGGCAGAAGCTAGTATAATATAATGTGCTAGTTATAAAGTTGATTGTTGGCATTAACACCCGGCATAGTAATTGCAAGCCGATAGTGTGAGAGGAGGCGGAGGTGTGACGTGCCTTGAGGCTTTCGAGGAGAGAGGTTTTAGGCATGGACTGTAGCGGAAAATATCTTTTTTTAAGTGCTAGATCAATTGGCAGACCGTTACACATTCCATTTCTTTTATGTTGGCATCTAACGATCATTACTGTGACATAATATAAATTAAAAAAAGGTAAATAGAAATACAGACCTTAAAATTGTAGTTCCTAAACGTTCTAAGTCAATTAATAAAATATCAAATTGATTGGTTATCAAGACTAACATTAAAGATAGGATATTAAAATCAATCTCAATAGGGTTTATTTATCGAGGCAGGGCTCATTTATCGGGTTGTTCCGTATTTCAACCTATGCCGTCTCATATGACCAGTGAGTGCATTTAGAGGTCGTGAATTGAAATCCCACCCAGGGCAAACACTTTTTTGTGATGAACATTTGTGTTTGTTCTTTGGCTGGACGTTAATTTGTAGTAAGGTATATATTTTTAGTACCTTCATTCTTTCTTATACCCATAAAACAAGCGCTCAAGCTATTAATTTTGGGGTCAGATCAATGTAAATATGTTATGTTGTCCTATATTTACATTAATTATAATTTCAAGCGCCATTCGCTACATCTTCTCACTCACTCCAAACATAAATCCAATCGTCCGATCACGAACGATGACTTGCCGACGGATAGTTTAAACCACCCCGAGGTTCGTTAATGCTAGCTAATGCATTTAGCGCCATCTGTGAGCTCATTGCCGTAATTACATGCTTGTATGATTGCTTCTGATGGAGATAAGACAGTGTCAGTTACTAATCATTTTGTTTTAGTTTTACCAAAGTAAATACTAAGAAGTAAGTAGTGGTAGAGCCATGCTGTTCTACAGTACGAATGGGCCGGCTTGTCCGGGGAAGTAGGTACCACCCACTCACATAACACCAGCGTGAAATAATAGCACCTTTCACATAACACAGCATAGGTCTTACAAAAATATTACGTCGAGTCCAAAACTGAGGCATTAGACATTGATAGTGTAACACTATCAATGGCATTAGACGAAAATCTTACTATTCCACATATCGATGTAGATCCAAGTATGACTTGAAATGCATATTTTCCCACGTTAAAACAATTTAAAATTCCCAAATTGGGTCAGTATTTAAATATAATGGTCTGTTCGCAGCAATTTCAAGAGGTACCGATCGGCTTGATTTATACCCACTATCAATCGATCTAAGAGTCAAGTCGGCTAAGTGGTTTGTATTGTATGTCTCTTTACGCTAAAGCAGATCTGATAAGAACTTGGAATTTATTAAGAAGAGACCCAATTAAATGAACTAGTCGACTGGTGTTCACTTTGTTAGTAGCAAGTGCGTACCAATATAAAAATATTACAATTATTACAACATCGTAACACTTTAGCACTAAACGCCTCGATGGTCTAGTGGTCCGAAATCTCGTGGTCCTGGTTTCAATTCCCGAGTCGAGCTTACTTTGTGTCGGTTTTTTCGGACATAGCTCGGGTTTGTGATCGCCAATCCACATTTGGCAAACGGGGTGATAAAGCCAGCACCCATCATTATAACGATAACTTGATTAATTTGAGGCCGTTGCCTTGCAGTGGGACATTAATGGGCTGATACTTTACATAGCACTTTAGCTAAAGACGTGTAGGTAGGTATGTGAAAGCAAAATGTCTACGATTTGATTCCGACTGAGGTCTTATTTATTTAGAGCTTTCATGACGCTTCTGCCTGTCGTTGTTTTAGTGGTTCATCGTATGGTCCTGGGCTGAATTCCCGGGTCGAACAAAAATTGTTATAAATCTTTGATCATAACTCGAGTGTGTGTATGTATAATGCCTAACTCGGCCCGCATTTGCAAAACGTGTCAATTAAACAAACCATGACTTGATTTCCTTCGGTTCACAGTGACACACTTGAACTTTTTTTTGACCATTCTTCTCTGTCATATCTCCGTTATTAATACAGTGGACGTTTATCAACGGCGGCTAACAAGCAAGCATTACCTCTTACGGGCAATACACCGCCGTCAATGGATAGCGCCGCGGGCATCATTTAAAGCTTTTAACATTAATAAGCGCGTCAATCGCTTTTGATTTCTGATTTGATTTGACGACCGATTATTGTAAATGTTGATAAGTCGGCTATTACACTAAAGATCGTGGGTTAAATTCCCGCACAATACAAATATTCGTGTGTATGAATATGTATGTTGGTCTGGGTGTTCATAATATACAATTCGTAAGTCTAAGTATATACAAAAAAGTATATAGGTAATGTTTATACGATGACCAACACACATATTAAAAGTCGCGATTGATTTAAGACTGGATGTCAAAAAATGGGTCCAGGAAAATTTGATCCGGGAATTGATCCTAGAACCTCCAAATCACGACCCGGTACTGTCTCTAAACCATCGATATGATAAATATACTCATGGGTTAATTAGAGATCACCATTATAGGCATTCTCAAGCGCAGATAATAATAATTAATTTTCACCCATCCAATTACTGATTGCATTTAAGATTGCTTAACCATGTTTGATTGATTAGAACGGAACCATTTATTAGCTAATTGTCTTCTTGCTTTCGCCGTTTAACCCAAAGTTAATGAGTGGGATAGGCGAAAGTAGTCTATTTCACAGCTCATCAAGACACAAAACTAAATCAAAGCCGTTCTAACCCATACCAAAGGTTCCGTATTAATATTAAAGGTATATTTTTATATTTTTTTGAAGAAAAGTGCTCGAAATAAGATGACCACAGGTCCTATTATTCCCTTGAGTTACAAGGACTTCATTGATGGTAGTTAAATAAGTATTTCATACTTGTACATTAAATATAAACATTTTACAACATCACATAGGTCCCCAGTAGATATGTCCCCAAAGTAATCATGACTTGTGTCAGTGTATAAGTTGCAACAACCACAAATATAAAATAAACATCCATATACAAGACAAAATACCTATTTTTACCACTGGATCGGACTCGAACCTATGACGCCATCAGGTCAGTCAAACAGTACAACATAAGTAGTAAAAGCTATTTAACGAGATAAGCTTAGTATTTACATGGCGTAGCTTGAAAGGAGGGAAAGGCTCCAAGTTTAGAGAATTCTACGAATAAGTTTGGCAGCAGATAGATATTTTTTGAGTTGTGTGCCTGTCTGCCCAGTGTTACAAAATAAACCTCTGACAAAATTATCGTGACATTATTTATTGTACTACGTTTCCTAAGCGCACCAGCGGAACCCAACTCCCAAATACAGACTTGTCCAGTTTTTATAACACAAAATTACAGCGGCCTCTTCCTCGGCCACAAATTGCCGATCATTATGTCCACAAACATCTCCGAATCCGGCAGACCGTCCCACACGTACGGGTACCTCGTTATGCGTCCGTGTTTAAGTGTTTGACGCTGGTCGTAATTACCGGTGACTTTGAAACCGTCATTTACAATCGCGTGGAATTAACTTGTTACTTTGTCGACGCTTCCGATAGTGGTTCCACGGGATTTAATAGAATAGGAGGTCGATTCCTGGATTGGGTCTTTCGAGTGTAAAAGTCGTTTGTTGTCTACATTTCTACAACCTACTGGTCAAATCTGCAACCAAGCAAGGGGACATCTCACCACCAGTGACACAACTTGCCTGTTTGCCCTCGTTGTCAAAAAGTACTCTACCCATTTTATTTGTTGCTAAATTCATTTTCAGCCCAGAGAAACCACTAGTTACATATAGGATAAAACTTCATCTATTTAAAAAAAATGTCTATCAGTGCCCAGCTTGGAAAAAATTAAAAAAAAATATATTTTATTTGGGTTTGCGTACATATAATTATTATGTATATTTCAGAATAAAAAAAGTGTTGCTTTTTCTCTAATTTTATTTACAGCGTAGACAACATGTCACATATACATTACTCGTACAATAGATGACACTAGCAATAAGACAGCAGCACGTTCAGCGAGCAAGGTTTATAGCAGCACTCATCCACCACGCGCCGCTTGCTGCGCCCGCGCAGGGCCTTGGCACTCGCCTCCTGCCAGCGCCCCGCGCCCAACCCCTGGCCCCCACTCAACCCCCAGCCCACCGCGTGCTCCCACGACCCCCCTGACCGCTTCTCGTACGAGTACACAGGACACATGTACGCCAACGTCTCCGACAGCTGACTCCCGCAGTAGAACTGGTCAGATGGCTTGCCCACTGCCGCCGCGATCAACCCACCCAAACATAGAACTACCAGAACCTTCATCTTTGCACTGTGTTGACTCTGAGAAGAGCTGACTATAAATGTGCTGAAACTAGCAATTGTGACCCGTTATATACCCCGAGATCATTAATTATTAATTACCGCCCTCTTAGATAATATGCTTACATGCGTAGGATGCGTAGGAGACGTGTATGTCGCATCCAGGCATGCAAATCAGGGTTCACTCGCGTGTGAAGCCACCTGAACTGGCAGTAATTATATTCCACCCGTCATAAGTTTCAGCAAGTGCATCCTATGTTAATTCTTGCAAGCTGAATATTAATGGAAACCCAAAGTATATAAAGGACTATTTCCTATCATTCTTCTCAGATTGGTTCTGCAACTGCTCGGAGCAGGAGCTGTATGAAGTGAAAATGATACAAGCGGTGTTTCTAATCATGATGGCGGGCGGAGCGATGGTCGGCGCGGAGCATTTGCCACAGCTATGCGGCCGACAGCTGTCCGAGACGTTGGTGAAATTCTGCTCCGCATACCAGTCGGAGATGGGCGAGAGAATGCAACGCGACTGGCCGTGGCGAATGTCCAAACCCAGAGCTCTGCTGGCCAAGAGGAACGAAGGGCAGATTGTCGCTGAGTGCTGCGACAAGCGCTGCAGCATCGCTGAACTTTTGACTTACTGCTGAAGAGTTATTGGATCGTAAACGCGGTGCCACTATGGCTTATTGCAAGTCTTTTCAAAGCGGAGCGGCTGCGCGGCGAAGATGTCTTGAAATCCGCTAGTGTGGCAGCGCCTTAACTGTAGAAGTCTCTTTATATTTCTAGTGCTGAGTAATAAAAGCTTTTATAAGATAATTAATGTATGTCCAAGCGTTTGAACTAGTAGCAACAGTAACTTGTCATTATCGATATTAAAGACTACTTCATCCATTCCTTTTAACCTAATAATGACACTGAACAGTATCCCGCGGGAGGACACAGGTCGCGTGACAGGATTGCTATGGTTCAATCGCTTTACTAATTTAACTTATTCGTAAGTATAATATTCTACTGAGCCCGTAGCTAAGTCATTAATAGCAAGTAGATTGTATCCGTATATGACCATGTAAATATGCTTTATGTCGAAATTTTATGGCCCAAATAAAATTACCATGTATGTTATTCATTAATTTTATTACAAACTCCTTCAATAATCATCGCGACAATCCAAAAATATGCCAAACAAATAAACTGAGAAACAAAAGTAATTAATGATGATCATTCCAATAGAACCTGAGCTTCAAAGTATAGTCAGAACGTCGCTGCAAGTGATTGTATTATTTTTTTGTCTCAATTCAGATGACAGACAGGCACACAGCTCTCCTGATGAAAAGTAAAGCATGAAATATAATTGAGGGATACTTAACTAGATAGTATCGCCCAATATGCCATACCTTAGGCTCCTCTGGTATTCGACCCTTTTAATTCAAGTATGGCTACCACATTGATATTGCAGGAACACAACTAAAGCTTTTATGACGGCAAATAATATCTATGGAGATACCTAAGTAGCTATGCGGTCGGACTAAAACCAAAGTCGTACTTACTAGATCTTGTGGTGTAGGACTAGGTTCGGTAGCTAACTTCCTCATTAAATTTTAATTATGTAACTTGAACCAAAGATTAACTGAGCTTTGTACAGGTATTCAAAAGTAATAGGCACATGCACACACAGTGAGTTTAAACATTTTATGATTTTTGTTTTGTTTTTAGTTTGTCTTATTTTTTATTTTTGTTGTGTAAACGAGCGCTTTGCTGATTAAGCGAAGCACCGCTGCGACTTTAAAATTTTATTGGTTAGTTTAAAAAATGTAAGTCCATTATTGGCTGTCGGTTTCATAAATATGTTTGACTGTTTGTTGTATTTAAGAGCTGTGGATTTTATTAAATAAAAAAAAGAATCTTTTGTTTCAATACTCGGATCAAGAAGTTTTTTTTTGTTTTCGAGCTTGTGAAGCGTGTAAACAGTCCAATGAAATATCCATAAAAGCGCTTGAATTTAGTTTATTGATTGCTGCTAAGGTTTTGAAATTGGCCAATAAGCTCAACCTTTTTACTAATTTTGCAACGTAGAGAGAAAAAACGAAAGAAATAAATAAGGGTAGACAAAAAAAATGCTTAGATGGCTTATTAGTGTTGAGTAAATAGATGAAAATACCTATTAATGAAAAAAATTAATATAACATTGAGACGACCAAATTGGAAAAATCTTGCAAAAAGACCATGTTTAAAGTGCTCAATACTGTTTGAATTGTATGAAAAGGCACAAAAGTGTCAATCAGTGTTGCAAGAAGCGGATAAAGTCAGGTCGGTACCAACTTAGAACTATGGAAGATGTCCTTTGGCAAACAGATGTGACAGTGTCCAATGTCCATATGATGTTGGTCGGCTGGGACCTAAATCTGTTCTCAAATTGTATCTTTAAAACATTAAATTGAATGATTTGCTAATGGATACTAAAATGGAGGCTGTATTAATAAATGCGTATTGGAAAAATGTTGGCGGTTAAAAACAGTAGTTTCTTTCCGCTTTCTTTCAATGTGATGATATAATTGACCTAAATGAAATAAAGAATAATTTGATAAATAACGTAAAAGCTCCTATTAACGACCCATCAAAATGTGACTCTATTACCGACCTAATTTTTAAATCACTCATATTAGACATAATATAGGGTTCCAGGAGGTCATACCTTAAAAATTTGTTACGTATTTTTGTTTGACAACAAATAGAGTAAATTTTGTGTGTTTAAATAGCCAGGGAAACAAATAATTTGACAATGAGTGAGACGCGCCCGAAGCGGACGCAAGTTTCATAGTGTCGCGTCTCCAGACACGTAAGTACACCTAAATATTACATAAGGAAAATAACACACTAAAAATGGGTTTGTCTTCTTGCTATTACATTACAACTTTAACGGATATATTCGTTTTCTAAACTAACTCTTAATATAATACTTTTATTGGTTTTTGTGTGATAAAATCATGTTTTAATTTAAGGCGGTAATAGAATCCAAATTTCATAACTTGATTCTAATAACGACCCATGGCGTTGTTAGATTTTTAAGAACATTTAGTATTTTAAAATAATATCTATTATAAACTACCTTATTTGATTTAATTTTTTGTTGTTCAATTCTTAAAATTATTTTACTACGTTGAGATCTATTAACGACAAAGCTATTTCTTCAAGTTTTTGTGTAAAACTCGATTCAACGTTAGACAATATTCCTATTATTATAATGAAAATAACCTTTATTATCTGAATTAAAGACTAACTGACATTAAAAGAAATAATATAGCAATAAGATCGAATTTAACAGTATTCCATAAAACGGATATTTTATCTGTTTATTTTTAATTTTATTGGTCGCTAATAGAATACTGCAACCTTCATACTTAATTCTATTACCGACTCACAGCTGTGACGATATTATTGGTTTTTTGGTATTACAGTACACAAAAACAAAATGTATATTTTTGAACAAATTGGCTTATTTTTTGCATACGTGACGTTTTGAGAGATTTTGTCACATCACTACATAGTATAAAACAAAGTCGCTTTTCTGTCCCTATGTCCCTTTGTATGCTTAAATCTTTGAAACTACGCAACGGATTTTGATGCGGTTTTTTTCATTAGATAGACTGATTCAAGAGGAAGGTTTATATGTATAATACATGCATAATATAGTAGAGAAACACTGATAATTTTAGAGGTTTTTAATTTAAGGTCGTAAATAATCGCATTTTTTTGCGCTTACATTGCAAACGCTGGCTGAACCCTACGAGATAGATCAAAATTATGTACTACACTATTGTACACCTTAAAAAGTTTTACAAAAAAGTCCGCGATGGTATATGTCTATCTCTTAGGGATAACCCACAATAACCATTTTCCTTTACTTATTACGATAAAATAATGGCTTATTTACAAAAAAGTGATTTTAAGCAATACAGTATTAATCCTTATCCAATAAAGTACCATAAATAAATTGTGCATGTAATATAGATCAATATGGCCCCTTACATCATGTAATTTAAATGAATAGTTTCGAAGATATTACAGATTTAAAATGCAGGGACATAGCGGTTGCGGCGGTACCGGCCGCCGGGGAGCGGATGGATGAACTTTTGTTATTCTTTCACGTAAAAACTATGTACTGTTTTGATTTTAATGAAACTTTACAATAATATAGCTTATACATAAGGATAACACATAGGCTACAATTTACAAGATATTCCCGCGGGATAACGTCCTATAGTTCACGCGGGCGAAGCCGCGGGCGGAAGGCTAGTTATTAATATAAAATAAATCCAGTTTCATTCATGGCTTCATGGCATTGGCTATAGGTAGGTATTTTATATATTTTCAAATCAAATAAAAATTACAGGACGGAATAGGGGCCATGTAGCTTTTTAAAGCTTCTTTCGAAGAATTAAATTCTATATTGTGTTCTTTTATAGAATCATGGAGCCGCAGAAGCGCAAGTAGTACGCCTCTCTGCTCAACTAGAAGCTGCGCTTCTAGCTATAAATGAAGGTATCAGCATAGGCATACGAAGCTTCAAAAACATGGCATATCGAGGACAACTCTGCGTGATAAGAGAAATAATAAATATACATATAAATTAATATTGTGGAAAACAAACAGTTTTAACGAAGGAGGAAGAAATATTATAAAGGTATTTTGTGATTGTATTACAGGTAAAAATATTTTTGTTACTGATTTATAATATCTAATTAGTATGTAGGTAATTAAAAGATAAGCGTTTAATTATTTGTAGACTGTTTTCTGAGGCTGATTATATTTTTTATTAATTAAAATAACGAAAAATAAGTGCTCTAAGCGTTGCAATAAATAATTATGTTCATATTGTAATAATGTTGATCTCATAACTATTGTTATTATATAATAAAAACCTTAAAAACGGATTTTTATTTTATTTAATAGTATAGAAAAAGTGACAACTTCGTAGCGGTCGGTAATAGAAGTCGAAAAATCGGTAATAGAATCTTGCCGCATTCTATGGGTCGGTAATAGAATCAACTACTCTTTTAGATTAAATAATTATTTAGTAAATATTGTGTTATTGAATATTGAATTTAATTACTGAATTGCAAAGAATACTTCATTGAGATTAATTATAAATTATAACATCTTTTCTAACATAACAGCTTATATCTATTTTTTTAAAGTGAATCCTAAGACAGCTTAAACTGGCGGTAATAGGAGCATTTACGTTAATTAAATTTTTTTATTTAAAATATTAGGTTTCTTTCAGTCAGGACAAAGACGTCCTTATTACTAAGAATCTTTATCCTCTATGTTGATTTCTAGTAAACCAGTATTTTTACGAGTACATAGGCCTGAGTTGATTGATACATATATTTTAATTGGACCACATAGACCAGCCTTAGAATAAAAAAAACATCAAAATCAGTTTCCGCAATAGTATATATAGTTATGAAGTAACACATATAGAAAAATATTCAGTCGAATTGAGAACGATCTACTTTTTTTGAAGTCGCTCAAAACGTCATAACCGTATACTTCAATATACATACTAAACTTCAAACATGAATCATAGAACGGCAAACCTGCTTCAATTGAGGCAAAGTGCATCGAAAAATTATGGTTTGTAATAAAAAAAAACAAGTAACTGTAACTAATATTTATTAGAACTATACATTCAATCTATACTACATTTTGTTGATAATTAGCAATATGACAGCAACTCGTTGATCGAGCATGGTTTCTCACAGCATTCCGACACCACGCCGCCTCTTTTGCCTCTCCATTCCATCGCCCTCGCCCTTTGAGGAGCCATCCACGGCCACCCGTAGTCATAGTCCACAGAGTTAAGACCAGACCTCTTCTCCATGTCCGAAGGGCAAAGATAAGCCAAGGTTTCAGCCAACTTTCTGCCGCAGAAGAACTGTCCTGGTGTAGCCGAAACTACTGCCAGCCAGCTGATGCCTACGAGCACGAACAATACTTGGACCTTCATGATTCCTTGCTACGACTTAGGCAACTGTGACTATCTGGAAGATTCCAACCTTATATACTGTTCAACGAAATGAATATTCAATCGCCGACCTTGAAATGACGCCTAAGGGATGCAAATTGTCGTCAAAGCAGGTGAGATGTCAAATCAGGTAACCATTGGGTCAGAATTTCACATGTGAACGGAGAAAATTTCCATAGCATAATTAATAGCCGCCTACATAGAGACAATTAAACAAAAGACGTGATGAATAATGAATTGATTCAAGTTAGTATATAAGGGTTGGAACGAAGTCAACATATTCACTTGTAAGCAGCCACACACGTCGTTCTCAAGTTTTCTTTGGAGGAACAGCCTAAGATCATGAAGGTACAAATCATTGTTACTCTTTTTGCCGTCGTCTTATTGACTGCTGCACAAGGCAGGACTCCATCTCAATACTTCTGCGGGAGGAACCTGGCCAACGCGATGGCGAAATTGTGCCCGTATTCGGAGAAGAGATCCAGCGTACCCAGACTGAACCATATTGGTTCCAATGAAGATTTTGAAGGGTTCGGATGGCCGTGGTTGGGCCCTCAGGAGAGCTTGGAATCACGACGCAAGAAAGGCATCATTGATGCATGCTGCGAGAATAGTTGCACCTACGAGGTGCTGCTCTCGTACTGCTAAACTATTTCCAACGTTCAAGTGAATCAGTTGAGTCACTGCGAGTTAGTAAGATAGATTTGGTTTAATGCTCTAAGTTAGTATACTATGTACAAAGATTGTGATTGTTTTTTAAATTCTGTGTATTAAGTTGGCTTGTAGTACGATAGCTGAAGCCTAACTATTGAAGGAATGGTTTCAAGTGCTTCTGCACGGTAGGCTGTTCTAATATTTCGACTTATGTGGTTAGCCTTTTGTTCCAAGTGATTTTTCCCTTACAATGCCTGTTTATGTATTTCTTAAAGGGTTTTACGAAATGAATAACTTAGTTGCATCGGAATTTTGAATTTATTTATAAATATTTTTAAATTTTAAAAAATGTTTTATTAACGAAACATGAGAATTGCTTGTTAGCACTTATTGTAGACGTTTAAAATTGTAAACTCATCGTAAATAGCTTAATTGAATTGAAGTGTAACAGCCACTTAATTTTCGTGTAATGTAAAAGTGACAGCTTTTTTCTAGTTGTAGGTATATGTGAGTAGTATGTAGTAGTTTAATGTTTGTAGTATTTTAGCTTTTCGTTAAAATTGTGAAAATAATACTATGTGCACGCTTAACTTTAGAAACACTGCACAAATTAGGTCTCTTCTTATCGTGTTTGTTAAACTTATTGTTAACACAATGCTTGTATCTGACGTTCGCCGTGCGAAGCCGGGGCGGGCAGCTAGTTTATAATAAATATAATCAATATTTTTATGTGTACCATTCGTTTTAATTAAACTAATTAAGTTGTCATAAAAGCTTTTGAGGATATCCTCTTCACTGGTGGTCCTAAATTGCCTATAAAATACTACTAGTTTTAAAATAATGACTATTTATGAATCTATTTTGAAATGTTAGTATCAATTCTGTCTGTTAGCACTATCGATGTATTAAAATATATATCTTAAACCCTTGTTTTATTATATAACGTTATTTATACCTATCTGCACCATTTCACAGGAAAGCCAAAGGTCAAGGCAAATAAAAAACTAGATTCCAAAACACGACCTCCGTGAAAAACCCGAGTGGCCTTACCCCTGTTCCAAAGAGGCGGTCATATAATTTTTAATAGCAAAAAGATAGTTAGCTACAGGATGGTCAGGATGGCAAAGGTGCTCTTTTGCCATCCTATTCGATGGTGATCCGTCGCTCATGGACATTCACAATACCAACGGTTCTTAAATTTATGAAGTATGGCTTGTAATAAGCATCTAAATCAAAAATTCTTTACCAGCCTTCCGCCTGCGTTTACGACTTTATCCCGCAGGAATGCGATATTTTGTCGGGATAACTCTAACTGCTTAGTTACTGTTTGGCACTGAACTGTCTAAGGGTAGACGTGGCGCTTACCATCAACTGTACGATCTGCTCGTCTTGTTACACGTTGCAATATAAAAAAAAATTAGCTTCGACTTCTCAAACATGGCACCATATCGGTCTTCAAAGGTATCAATTATAATATTGCAAATACAAATTAGTACCTACTCGTACTAAGAGAACTATTTGTAAATAGTTCAACATTTTAGACAGAATAGCAAATGATTAGTCTGCAAGTGTTGGCGTATTGACAAATCGTATAACATTATGGCGAGTAAATGCTACCATGTCATAAATTACGGCTACGGTGTCTGTTGTATGCTGTTTTCAATTATTATTTTAAATGAAATGTCACACAGCATAACATATTGTTGACCTAAATAATAATCTCTAAAATTAAAGTATTTTTTACACTATAAATAAATAAAATAATAAATATTTCTTGGACATTATTCACACAGCGCCATCTAGCCCCAAATTAAGCATTAGCTTGTGCTATGGATGCCAGACAACGGATAAACAATACATATATACTTTTCTTTTGTAAATACATACATATTATACATAGAAACACCCAGACCGATACAAACAGACATGTTCATGCACACAAATGTTTGTACCGTGCGGGGATCGAACCCGCGACCTCTGGTGTAATAGCCGACTTCTCGACCATTACACCAAATGGCTCGTCAAAACTATGACACTATGACGGCGCCCAAGCCTGCTCATGGACACTTGCAATCAGGAAAAATAATGAAGGTAGAGGAAAATGATAAGACCATGGGGGATTTTTTTTTTTTTATGGTAAAGCGGGCAGACGAGCATGCGGCATACCTGATGGAAAGTGACAACCGCCGCCCATAGACATCTGCAAATCATGTGGAATCACAGATGCGCTGCCGGCTTTGAAAGAAAGTGGCTATGTGGAATGTAAAGAGGGGAATAGGGGGGATCGACCCACTAAGATTAAGATACGTTCAAAAAATCTTTAGAAAAATCACCGACATGGCGATTGAATTTAGCACTTTGAGATTACAGTCATCTACAGCAAGCACCTCAGCCTACCCTAAGTTTTAGAGTCTTAATATCTATGCAATGGCCGTTAAGAGGAAAATTGATAGTGTTAGACGAATAATTTGTTCAATCGATTTACACATCACTATGGTCACCGCGTACGGTGCCCCGCACTAGTCGGGGAGATTGACTTTGACAGATAGATTTAGCGCGCTTGCAATGTATAATGCCGATCAATGCTTAATATTGTTAAAGTATATTAAATTGTAATTATCAAGAGAAATGCATTTATATCTAACAATAGGTAGGATAATATGCAGGATGCAACAACTTAAGTAAACAACTGGAAAAATAGGAAGAGCGGTTAAGTATATGTCTGATAAAAATTGGAAGTAATTTAACGAAAAGTACCTTGTCTCGAAACGTGTTACACCAAGATGAATTTGGGTGAAACAAAAAGGATGTAAAGTCGAAATAACAAATCGCTCTTATTTCGACCATCAATTCGATGGCCGAAACGATCGGCCCAGCACACGATAAATCACAAACCGTTCGGTTATAAACAACATTTTTATTTCTTTTATACAGCCTCTTAAAAGTGTTCCCATGTCCCGTTAATAAAGCAACCATCAAAAATCGAATTGAACTGATCAATTTAAGCACTAATCTTTAACACAGTAAAGATATTTTAAGACGTAAATAAAATGTAATTTCTGTGGCATCAGTGGCTTAAATAGCTGTCCATGATCTCAGAGTCCTGGGTTGAATTCCCGAAAAAGGTTAGAACTATTCTCATTTTTTTATCAGTTCATTAAACGGCAAAATATATCCCGCAAATCGACCAGGTCGGTTTCTAATGTATAACAATTCTAGCATCTTAATTTTGATGTTTCAAAAATAATTGAATGGGAGTGCTATCTACATAGGTAATTAATTTTCATCCTGCTCATTTTCAAAGGTTTATCCCCAAGGGCGACCATCATACGACAGTGAATTTGGAAGTCGTTCGATATTCTCACTTCAAAAAGTAAGACAAAGAAAGACAACCAAAAATTTGGCCGAACTTCCTTCGTTTTATAGTGGCTGGTTGTTTTATTTCGACTGTTGTATTAGCACCCATAATATCTGGAGATTTTAAGTTGACATTTGACCGATACTATAATATTATTAATTTATTAATATTAAGATATTGGATATTTGTTATTATACATAAATATTATGATATAAGTCTTCTGAAAATATATATATTTGCGTGTCTAAGATAAGACTAAATACATGTTCCTAATTTTATAATTAATAAAATTTTGTACCTGTATTCTAACAAATAAACGTTTGACTTTGACTTTACTTTGGATTGAACGTTAACTCCCTAGTCAGGACCAAATATAAATAGTTTTTGAATTTTGGATAGATAGATCATAAAAACAATATATTCAAAAAATCAACTTTTTATTACATACGTAGTTAACATTTACACACATTTTCATTTTACCTAAGTACACACAAGCAAAAATTGTCTAATACGAGTAGATCTAACAGTAAGATAGTAGTTCGTTAAGAGTGCAGGGTTTCTCGCAGCATTCCGAGACGACGCCATTTCTCTTGCCTCTCGACCCTTCCAGCGCCTTCGCCCTTGGGGCCGACCACGACCAGCCATATTCGTAATCCTCCACAGAATTCGCTCCTGATCTCTTCTCGAAAGATTCTTCGTAACAGAAGTATGCAAGAGTGTCCGCCAACTTCCTCCCGCAAAACACTTGCGCTGACGATCTTGCTGATGCCACAGACATCAAGCAAGCGATGGTGAGAATGATCAGAAGTTGGGTCTTCATGGTCTTTCCTGGTTCTCTGTCTCCTGAAATCTTCAAAGCAGTAGCTCTAATCGTGTCGACAGTTCGAATGTGATAATCTCTGGAATCCTTTCCCTTTTATAACGTAACGTAATGAATATTTATTCATGAGTACCTACATTTTAGATTCTTTAAAAACATCTCAATGCTCAGTCACCTTATCATCTGCCATCTTACGAGCATAATTATTCATAAATCCACATCTTTACAGATTTTCTATTCCTTCCACGTCCTTGACACACCACTCGTTTAATGTGCTGTTATTTTTCTCAATAAATCCAGGTGGATTTTCGTCCAATGTTCACTGGAGCATGGCTGATGTCATGTGTGCCTAATGATTACATTCAGGTCCTATTAGGTTAACTCGATTGTTCCAGACACGAAATTGAATATTCATGAAAAGGCAACGTATAAAATTGAAAAGATTTTCCTAAAGGCACACATTCACAATCAAAACTTCGTCTAGGCAGTGACTGGAGTCATAAAGATTGTTCTTCTGCCGTTCGTTTTGCTGTATCAATCGTGCCTGGGGATTCTCTGAGGGAAGTATATTGCGGCATTACCTTGGCTTATCTTTGTGAGGGGCAGACTCCTTCTAAGAGGGCGGTGATGACGGACTACGTGGATCTTGAATGGTCTGGGCTGCATTCAGGAGCACGAGGTAAGAGATGAGTAATTTCGGAATGCTGTGATCAACCTTGTTCTGTTAACGAACTATTGACTTACTGCTAAATGTTTGGTGTAATTTCCGAGACGAGACTTATAAGTAGCTAATGTCATCATCATCATCCCAGCGTATTCCCGATTGCATCCAGTTTGGAGCTCAGGGTCCGCTTCGACTATGATCCTAGATTTGACAAGCCTGGTTATTACAATGGAGCGATTGCCATCTGACCTCCGTAACCCTTACAAGGGAAACCAGACCTACTTGGAACATAGTCGGGACCAACGGCTTAACGTGCCTTCCGAAGCACGGAATCATCATTATTTTCAGACATTCAGGTTATTCAAGCCTGCAATGTCCTAACCAATATGGAAACAATCACACAAAGTGATGTTCCCCGCGGGATTCGAACCCACGACCTCCGGGTTTTAGAGCCCAATGCTCTAACCACTGTACCACGGGGGCAGTTAGGTTAGGTTTAAAGATCTTTATTCTCATACGAAATTACATTTCATTAATAATGAGATAGAGAATTATAACAATTTAACAAATATTAGCCGGTACTCGACTCTAGTTGTAGGCTAATGTATTATTTACATATTTTTTCCTTATTTCTACACGCCATTGCCTATTCTATTGCTGATATTCAATTGATACAGTACAAGGTTAGGTTTTTCAAGTAAGTGCTTATTAAATTATTAATTTATTAATTCATACTTTCGAGATATCATAGGCTTGCACATTTTCGGAAAAATTATTAAAATTATTTAAAATAAAATAAATTAACTACCAATAAAATTCAAATCAACTTAGTTATAATTTTTAATTTACATATTGTTGCATCTATTTATATTTGAAGTTTAAGATTAGAAGTTACGGTGAATTCCTATTTAGCGTAATTATGATAAAATGTAGCCATTTTATTGTGTATGAGTGTCATATAGGTACATGTTAATACAATTAATATTTAATAATATTATATTTACCACTCTTTTTAATTCTATGTTATTCTAATTTATGTATAACTTGTATAAACTTTCTCCTCCACCTTTTATTTACCTGCACCAGTTTCCACTATTCAATAATTTACCTATTTTTACTGCCCCACTGCCGGGCTAGGGCCTAAACCGCTGAAACCAAATAAACGTCCCGATGCAATGATGGGTACAAGCTTAATCCCCACGCTAATCACAAATCTGTGCAAAGATGTGTTCAAAAAATAAGTCACAAATGTTTGTTGTATTTGTTACTATTCGGATAACCTTTTTGCAAACGTTAAAAATATTATTTGTGAAAAGTGGGGGCCGACAGTTAGTATTATTAAAAAATCAGTAAAACTAATAAACTTTTTGTGACAAGAAAAAACCCAAATACCAACAGTACAACTTAAACATACAATTTATCTACCCACTCACCTAGAAACATAATCTAAAAGCGATCATACGAATCTCGGATAAGTCTCGGACCGGAATAATATCGAACGTAAGTCCATCTCATATCCATTACAAGAGCGAAATGTATTCAAAACAGATCTCTGGTAACCTGATATGTAAATACTATATTACCAGATGCATAAATAAAAAGGCTTACAACTAGTTGGCACTTGGCTGGTAATAGAGCCTTCAAATAAATTAGAGGACCCCTGTGGTGTATGTTGTGGTTTAAGTGATAAGCGTTAAACGGTTTTTCTCAATTTGCTAGTTCATATTTGACGCATTAAATGGATACCGGTGGACACAATTTTAATTGTAACAAAGTGCTTAAATCTACATCATCATCATTGGCCATACGACGCCCACTACTGGCCATAAGCCTCGATGTCCATAATGATCGGTCCTGTTCTCCATAATCAAGTTACCCGGCCGCGATCTTCGCAAAATCATTTGTGCACTTCCCCGCCCGTTTGGCCGCGCCAAGTGACCATATCGGATAGGTAAAAAACAACGTCATCAATTTGTTTCAGAGGCTGAACGCTTACATTACAATTCTTTATTTATTATATTTCCTATTTCCTACTAGCCTTCCGCCCGCGGTTTCACCCACGCGTAATCTCTTTTTTAAAATATTCCACCCTTCCCTCTACATTTCCGGGATCAAAAGTACCCTATGTTCACCGGGGATAGTGTAGCTTTCCAACAGTGAAAGAATTATTCAAATCGGTTCAATAGTTTCAAAATTGTTATCCCCGCGGGAATGAGACGTTTCCCGTAGATATTTTAAAGCCTATGTCCTAATCCGGGCTATAAACTATACTTGTGCAAATTTCATCTAAATCCATTCAGCCGTCTAAGCGTGATTGAGTAACAAACATCCATACATCTAAACATTCAAACATCCAGACTTTCGCATTTATAATATTTATATGTATATTAGTAGGATAGCAGGATTAGTAGGATATCACCAAGATAAATTGCAAGCAAAACATCTCTTATCACTTGTACCAATCGCCGTGGTCCACTCGTCCCGCGGACACTGTTAGAAAATAGCTGGTAAACTTTTTGTTTTTTACGCCGACAGTTTTACAGCGCGCGTGTTTTAAATCGTTCCCACCAGAGGGCGCAGTTTATCTAAATGCAAAAGAGTTGACGACAGCTGGTAATGCGTTGATTGCAACGGAATGCAGTACGTGGCGTGAAGTTTGCTTAATAAACGTTTTATCTTAGGTCTTCAGACTTGCCTGCTAATTGAAATATACTAATATGATTTAGGATTAGTGTTTTGCTTGTTAATTAGTAGCCCGTGCCCACTTGTTGTAAGTGATACTGTAGGACCATCTACATGTAAGTAGGTATATGGCGATTTTGTTATACCTACCACTTATTCAACAGAAACGTAATGAAAGTAACAAAAAATTTGCCTTTGCCAGCTCCAGCTCCAGCTCCCATCAAACTACTTTGTTACAACTTGAAAAAGGACAAAATAAACACTTCTTTATCAGTGAGCTGAGCATTATTCCGGGATACAAAGTAGCATATGTCCTTTTCCGGAATTTAGTCCATGTCTGTACAAATTTTACCAAAATCAGTGCACTTGTTAAACGCGAAAGCGTGACTGACAGATTTACTTTCGCATTAGTAAGTATGGATACAACTTTACCTAAATGTAATCTAGCGAAGAAATAATTGTGTTTTTCCCAAGTTTACTTATATTAATACATTAATAAGGTTCAAAATTGCTCGCTCGTATAAACGAAGTATAAGTACACAAATTGTTTAAGGGCATTCTTTCCCACGTAGTCATAACAAAACGGTGCAATTCTGTTGTTCTCGCAAATTGCTTTGAACACTTGAATTGAAAACACAACTAGTTTGGAGCTTATTAATTCTATTTATAGTTTGGGTGTATTTGTGTGGGGTATAAATATCTACACAAGAAAATAAGAAGAATAAAGGCTAGGCAATGAGGTTTTTGTAGGTATTTCGGCTTTAGTAAAAACTAAAACTAAACTGTTAAGAAATAGACATAAAACTTCGGGCTTCGGCTGTGTGTGGGAACCATAACCCAGTACACCCCGTTTAGCCACTAAATCCCAGGGTACTCCTCCTATCTACAATAATATTAAAAAAGGAAAGATTTGATTGTTTGTTTGTTTACAATTGAATAGGCTCTGAAACTACTGAACCGATTTGAATAATTCTTTCACTGTATGAAATCTACACTATCCCCGGGTGACAAAGGGTACTTTTGATCTTGGAAATGTGGGGGGAGGGGGGGATATTTTAAAAATGAAATTACGCACGGGTGAAACCGTGGACGGAAGCCTAGTCCTGAATAAATGTATCTGATATTTGAAGCTTTTTTATTTAATAAACAATAAATCGTGATCAGAAAATTGAAAATAGTCTCAAGCCAACCCAATAATAAATATGATGCAAATATTCGCTCGCTAATCGACTGCATACATTAATATTGTCATAGAAATGGTCCGTAGACAGTGCGTAATGTATCTTAAAGTTCATACATTATATGTCACGAGGATTAATGGTATTCCACCCAGTGTGCGGTGGGAAACAGGCCGCGGTTCAAGATTGCGTAACATTTGCTAGGCAACTTTAGTGAAATTACTGGGTATATGAGACCTAATAACTGTCGTCTCGGTGTAGCGGGCGCAGGGCGGTGCCGGACAGTAACTGCTTAGTTACTGTTTGGCACTGATTGGCACTGAACTGTCTGAGGGCAGTGGCGCTTACCACTAGGTACGATCTGCTCGTCTTGTTACACATTGCAATTAAAAAAAAATCCAGGGATTTGATAGAGTTAGGAGACTAACATCTGGTGCCATACTCTCTCCATATCCATAATGATTTATAATAGCTTTTCCTAATGTCTTATCTGTCTGTACCAAATATCAAATTCAGGTAAAATCGTCACAAACAAACAGATTGACCTTCGCATTAATAATATTTTGATTCGAATATTATAACCTATTACTTACTTACTTTAAAGTTTCAGTTATTGCGTGTAAGTGTCAACAAAAATTATTCATCCATACATCCTCACATATTTATAACTAGCTTTCCGCACGCGGTTTCACCCGCGCGTAATTTATTTTTTCAAATATTCCGCGGGAATGAGACGTTTCCCGTAAGAATTTTATAGCCTATGGCCATAGTAGTCCGGGTTATATACTATACGTGTGCCAAATTTCATCTAAATCCGCTCAGCCGTTTAGGCGTGATTGAGGATCAATTAAACATCCAAACATCCAGACTTTCGCATTTATAATATTAGTAGGATGTTAGCAGGATATTAGTAAGTTTAAATTAAACGGTAATATTGATTACAATGTTGTCTCACATATTCTGTATAAATTTATTTATTATTATACTGCCAATACCACCCACTCCAGGTCGGCGACCCATCCGATCACCTTCAATCCGCACGTACTTAGCAATTGTGTACGAGACCGCGCGGGCCTAAGCAATTGACGCTTGCAATATTACGCAATCAATAGAGGGTCCATGATTCTATGACACGAGTAGGACATGGAAGGCTAAAAAAGACTTGACGTGCAAAAGTTATAAAAAATACTTTTTACTTTTTAGACTTGAATCCAATAGCAGAAATAAATCATTTTATCATTTGATTTCTTTTCATTTCATAAAATGTATGACTCACCTGTCTTAAGAATATTACTAAGATGGTCGAACGTTTTTTTTAGTAAAGCCGGCTGAAAAAATATGAAGCTTTTAGTTTGATGGTTCTATGTATATGAAAGTTATCCGAATCTACAGTATAAATAACTTATTTTTTTAACACATTATAAGCGATAAGTCCGTCGCGTCGGTATTGTACAACTATTTATGTAAAAAATATGTGTAATGTTTTGTGCAATAAAGAATTCTATCTGTATGTTTATACAGTGTCTATGAAAATTTCATAGCAGAACACCTAATCAAAATTACTTAGAGCTTTTGTTAATTGCATTAAATCAAATTGGTTTCTGTTTTGGTGACAGCTCTTTTATGATCGATTTTGTGTTAACTTTAAACACACATACATTCATTTATGCCAAAAGCTTTATTCAAGTTGCTAAAAAATATTATTGATAACGGAACTGTCCCGATTAAAACGAATTGCATGGCCACACAGCGCATGGATCAACAATTAGTCGACTAACAACAACAATTGCGTAATCCCCCATCTTGCCTCTAATTACGCCCTCGACCATTTCGGTCCAAACTCACAAATCCCACCATATGAAAACAAACTCTATCCTCAAGGAAATAAATCACAAATACGTTTGAGAATGTCTTTCTCTTAAGACGTTCTTCTTCGAGGAGTTCTTACGTCTTCTTATGGTAAAATAATTATAGAAAATCTCAAATAAATGCCGTATGGGGCCTTGGGCACTCCCTATATTGTTGAAATAAGTAATGGATAATAAATTATTATTATGGTTCATGGTTTGAGCCCATCTGAGCCAGATTCGGACCACATACATTATGTATTATGGGGCAAGGATAATACGCAATTTATGAGCTTAATATGTATTGAAATCAGACATAACTTATAAATTAGTGAGATTCGAATTGTAAGTTAGTCGCAACTTAAGAATACTTACGCAAAATAATATTACTCGTGCTAAAACGTACCTGTAACAAATAAATTATACATTAGTAAATTATAATAATAATACAATTTTGATTTTTTTATAAAGATAAATACTAAGTGTAAACAAATATTTTTACATTAAAAATACACGTAGAAGTAATTTAACGAACATAAAAAACAAATATTTTTACTATTAACTTAATAATTTAAAGAAAGAATGGAATCCATTGGATGCTCAGGGCCAATCAGTTTTATCCAGCAGTGGATATCGGCTGATGATGATGATGATGATACATAACAGATTTGTATCATCATCATCAGTTAAACATCACAATAGTTTATCAATACTAATCGAAAACCGAATAAAGTAACAACAAATGCGTCCAGACAGACAAAACTATTTATTTGTATAGCAATCACCGCGTGTGGGTTGATATTAAACACATTTCACTACACAGTCACACAGTCAAATGGAGTGATAATAGTATTTATACGTTATCTGTGGCAATTTGCTTCGAGATATCGATACCTCCGTTTGCGAGTGCTCTCTTCATGTAATATTTGAAATAGATTTGCTATCGCAACTATTTATAAATGGGATCTATTTTTGCAACGCACTAAGAAAACAAAGCAAACAGTAAGTAAAATTGACGATTTTTTTTTATAGAGAAATATGTGAAGCTATGGGAGGGGAAACGGGGGTGTTACGAGAGTTCACTGGTACATCATTTAAAATACTTGGCTTTGGTGAATGCGTATTTTCCAAGCCCAAAGGACCAATTCCCTAATTTTCTGACCAAGGATATACAAGGATACAAGTGCGACCTACTTCCCAGCCACACCACCCACGTAGCCGTTATTGGACCACGAGGAGAAAGGCAGACATTGCATGCCAACTCTTTTTTCTGATCTACAGATCGTTATTTAAAAAAATGTCTTATTTCGACCACAGCTCATTAGAGTGAGTCACTTGCAAAATAACGCATTACAAGAATGATATCAGGCTTAGAAATATCACCTCTGCGAGTTGTCAGTCGTGTCGTTCCAGCCAGTTACAGCGGTAAGCCGCTAAACCGCACTGGGACATGACACCGCGCTGTCAGGTGTCCCAGCCCACTAGCGAGCACTAATAGTACCTAATGCCCAGTGAAAGTGAGCTTACTTTGTCAAGCGAATATTTAGGAACGGGTCGTGGTTTAGAACTAGCTCTTTTTCTGTAACTGAAATAAAGGACAACGCAAGAAGCTGTATGGGCCCTGTCCCCACCCACCAACAGACTTGGCACTAATTTCAATATTATTATGACATTCCATATAAAGACAAATAACCATTTTTAATCCAAAAAATGACGGGGTATTCAAAAACAATAAAATCGTGCTTATGCCGTACGCCTAAGATTCAGAATTGCGCTATAAGTGTCTAGCTTTAAGTAGACTCGACTGTAAAATATTTTTTAAGATTACATTTTGATTGAACACTTTTATTTAGGCCAGGGGGGTTACTCTTGATCGCCTGCACATTATTTTCACAATTAACTGTGTCAAAAAAATACTTGAAAAATACAACATTCAAATTCGATTTGCGTGAAATCCCCATTCCTACGGCGGATATCGTCATACAAAAAAAAGATCAGTTTGGCAAGAGGTATAAATAGAGATACGTTTGAAATCTGTTGGTGGGTGGGGACGCTCCTTTGCATAGTCCTTTATACGGATAAAATTGAACTTAATAATAAAGTGGGGGGTTATTCAATGAGTAGTACTTGTGCAAATATCAAAGACCATTATGACATTCTTCATATTCATGAACCGTTAAAATATACGAAAAATTTTTGATTGGTAAGATAGAGAATTGGGTAATGGACTCTTTAAACAGGGCCAGTTTTACCGTTAAGGCTTTTAAATAAAGATAAAAATTTGCAGATGTAATGATTAATTCAACAGTCACAACTCACAGAATAAATTATAGCTAGTCACACTGCCAAGGATTGCAAGAATGATATCAGACTTACAAATATTACGAAACTCCACCTCTGCAAGTCCTCATTCGTGTCGTTCCAGCCAGTTACAGCGGTAAGCCGCTAAACCGCACTGGGACATGACAACGCGCTGTCAGGTGTCCCAGCTCACTAGCGAGCACTAATGTCCAGTGAAAGTTTACTTTGTCAAGCGAGCTATTTACAAATAATTACAAACTGGTGGTGATTTAGGACTTTTTTTTTGTTCTCTGGCTATTGCCGCCCAGAGTACGGCAGATTAGCTATTTTTCTTAAAGATGCGTTATGTTTTTTTTTTCTTAAAAGATTAATAGGGGATAGCCGTTCGCTAATGGATACGAATCGGCGGAAAAGCGATGAATTTTAATGAGAATATTTACATGTGTATTTTGGACTTAGGCACTAGTCTGGTCTAGCAATAGGTAAATTAGACTAGGTCGATAGCATATAATATGGTAGTCACCTTATGATTCACGGCCCGGATTAGGGATAACAAAATCGCATTTGACAAGAGTGGTGATTAAGCCACTACCCATTACTGCGACGTTGACTTAATTTCAACGATGAAAGCCATTGACTGTGACATAGAAATACAAAAGTAGAATCGTTGATTGTAATACCTAAAACACAACTACTTAAGCAATTACGTAGACAGTGCTATAATGCAGCACTGGACTCGCGTCCAGCTCGTCAAAGACAGTAAAATTCGTGTCAACCATTTTGTGTACTAACATAGCTTGTAAGATTATTGTTACTAACACTATATGGACCCTGTCCGAAATAAACGATTTTTATTTTTATTTTATTTTTTAATTACCTTCTTTGTAGTAAGTTCAATTATAATAAACAAAAATGTAACAAGTAATTTACCAGCCAACTAAATATATAAAAAAAACATCTAAAATTATCTTACGGAATCTTTACCTAATAGTACCGGTTGTAATAAATAATGGTATTTGAGATTCACCCCTGCTTTTCCAATATTTCAATATCTAGTTACCCAATCAAATAATTTCCTACAGCGTGTGTATTTGTTCGTCTTATTTCGATATAATTCTCTGCTAAGCAAATGCGTGCATTTGTCGAAGCTAGTCTGTTTAAATACATGTCTTTAGTTCTCTGTTTTGCCCAGCTTATTCAACTATTATGTTGGTTCAAAGTACGAGCGGTAGCGTCGACATTAAAAAAGATTTAATTGGTTTCTTGACTTGGGTTTGATATTCAACAATATTTACACAAAACCAAAAGACAGAATCTTTTCTCTTAGATTATTCTTTTATTAATCTAAATAGAAGTAGCATTTTACATATTGGTTTATGTAGAAATCCCCACAATATCTTGCCCATTTCAAAAAAATGTTAGATATAGTGAAATTACTGGGTATATGAGACCTAATAACTGTCGTCTCGGTGTAGCGGGCGCAGGGCAGTGCTTAGTTACTGTTTGGCACTGAACTGTCTTAGGGCAGATGTGGCGCTTACCATCAAGTGTACGATCTGCTCGTCTTGTTACACATGGCAATAAAAAAAAAGATAGTGAGCATAGTCGATCTGCCACTCGAAAGAGCCAATCGTCTAGACAATTACCTCTACCTTACAGAAGAACACAGTGACGCAGCACTTTATGACTCTTATGCTATGTTTCTGTTAGTAAGTAAGATCTCCAGAGCTCATTGCTGAAAACCGTGTGTCATCATCATCATCCCAGCGTATTCCCGATTGCATCCAGTATGGAGCTCAGGGTCCGCTTCGACTGTGATCCCAGATTTGACAAGCTTTGTTATTACAATGGAGCGATTGCCATCTGACCTCCGTAACCCTACAATACAAGGGAAACCAGACCTAAGCTACTTGGAACATAGTCGGGACCAACGGCTTAACGTGCCTTCCGAAGCATGGAATCATCATTCTTTTCAGACATTCAGGTGATTCAAGCCTGCAATGTCCTAACCAAACTGGAAACAATCACACAAAGTAACGGTCCCGATAGAATTTGAACCCACGACCTCCGGGTTTTAGAGCCTAACGCTCTACTCTAGCCACTGTACCACGGAGGCAGTTACTGAAAACGTGTGTAATCTTTTCAAACTTCAGGATCTGACATGTATCTGGTGTTACAAGCGTCCATATGCAACGGTCATCGCGTGACATCAAACGGGCCGTAACCTCAGATCAGAGAAGGGTAGATCTGAGGCCGTAACCTTTAGCGCGTATAAAAATCTTTGGTTATGCCAACGAAGCAGTCAATAAAATATTATAAGCACAATCGTAACAAATAAATTGGTCCACACCCGACCACATGTAATATGAAATTGCCGTCCATCGAAAGTTATATATTCCGTACCGATAATTGTGCTCGTAGACGTTCCTTTGCTAAACCGCCAGATGAACAGATACACGCGTTTGGGCATGATATGCTGTCCAGCATTAATTTTATGAAGCAAATATTTGCAGAGAAATACAGAAAACATTACCCTAATAACTAGACTGCTATAAATAACTTTGGCTTTCTTAGCCAAGCTTAAAGACGGTTTCAATTGTAGTTTTTTGTTTCTTACATGAAAAAATTGCTATACTAGTTTTCATAACTCGTCACAATTTGTAAATGGCCGTTAAAATCACTTCACTTAATTGCCCATTGTGTGTTGTTATATTATTATATGAAGCCGTTGTCAAAGAAAGAAATCTATATAATAAAAATGAATTGCTGTTTGTTAGTCTCGCAAAAACTCTAGAACGGCTGAACCGATTTGACTAAATTTAGTCTTGAAATATTCGTTGAAGTCCAGGGAAGGTTTGAACGATGAGAAAATATGAAAAAATAGCAAGGAAAATACTAAAACGACAATTTTATTTTTTCATACAAACTGTTCTTACCTGACAAACGAAGTGATACGAAGCTCACCGGGTGAGCTAGTTTGAAATAAAGATAGATTGCGTCCCCAGAAACATGGTAGTTTTGAAATCGAAAACGAGGTGATGCCCTCCAATCTGAAAGTTCCCATTCGTCGCGGGTCAAGCCGAGGCAAAAAGAAAATAGCTGAGACCACTTTAGACTTTTCATTAGCTTTAATTTACCATCAAATTTTATACTATTATATTTTAAAATAACTACAGAAAGTTAATATTCGAATGGCAATAACAGTGTCAGTTGGTAGTAGGAAAACGGGCAATTCCCTAACACGAGCGACTCAACAACGCAGTTTGGACACCAATGCCGTTTGTAAGGAGCCGGGTTTACGACTAGAAATACGGAATACAGACAAACAGACAATCATGCCTCCTTATTTTAAGCTTAATGCAATTTCACTATGAAAGTCTCTAATAATAGACCCATTTCATGCCAATGCTGTATTTAAGTGTACTGTTCCGTGTTCGTAACTTATGTGCTTGCTTTTGCCAGCGGCGAACCAGCATTTCAAATTATATAAAACCTGTATATTTTGCCAAATTTTGTCGGGAACTGTATTCACTAACAAAAGACACTACCCACTGTTTCTTTCTGCTTGGCCTAAAGGTTGACTGGGAGAGAATGCCATGAGGCATTAAGTCCGCCTTTTGTACTTGATTTGTGCAATGAAGCTTTAATAAATAAATAAATAAAGACGGCATGTGCAACTAACATCACTATAAAAGTAACCATTACCCCTTTTCCACCGCAAGACCGTTCAGAGGCTGTTAACTGTAATGTTATATCATTTGTTGCTTCCTCGATCTTTCGAAGGCCTTCGATATGGTATCTTACGAGCTGCTCTGGAAAAAGATGAGGAATGAGACAGAAGTGCCTGAGGAAGTTATTGGAATTTTTGATTTTTGGTACAAGAACCAGATTAATGTTGTACGCTGGGAGGGGGCAACTTCTGATGCCTATAAATTGAAATGTGGGGTCGGACAAGGGGGCCTAAGCTCCCCACGTCTTTTTAACTTTTACGTCAATGCTCTGATTGGACGACTGAATGAGACCAAGGTAGGGTGTTCCATAGACGGGACCTTTATTAATAACATAAGTTACGCCGACGATATGGTCTTATTGAGTCCTTCAATCAGTGCATTGAGGAAATTGGTTAGTGTTTGTGAGAACTACGCGAAGGTACATGGGCTCAGGTACAACACTAAGAAAAGCGAACTTCTTGTCTTTCAACCGAAGGGCACGAGGCTAGCAAACGTTCCTCCTGTTCATATGTGTGGAGCAGAGCTCAACAGGGTGGACCAGTTTAAGTACCTGGGTCATTGGGTTTCGGACGGTCTCTCAGACACGAACGATATTGAGAGAGAGCGAAGGGCGTTGGCTGTAAGATGCAATATGTTGGCCCGTAGGTTTGCTCGTTGCAGTAAGGCAGTGAAAATAACTCTTTTCAAGGCCTACTGCCAGAGTTTTTACACCTGCAGCCTATGGGTCAAGTATACGCAGAAATCATACAACGCCCTTCGCGTGCAGTATAATAATGGTTTTAGAATGTTGTTGGGGCTGCCGCGGTGGTGTAGCGCATCAGAAATGTTCGCGGAAGCACGAACTGACGGTTTTTCAGCCGTCATTCGGAACCGAGTAGCTTCCCTGCTGCACCGCGTGCGAGGCATTCTAAAGATCATGGCTGACAGAGTGGATTGTCCCATGTTAAGGCATTGGATACGTCTACATGTGGCATAGTTTTTTAGTGCCTTGATGTGCGACCTACTTATAGTCTCTGTTGTTATTTTTTTTTTTTGTCTTTGATTTTGTTTTTATTTTTGTTTTTGTTTTTATTTTTATTTCTAAATGGCTAACATAGTATAAGTGTATTGTTACTAACAAAATTTTGGATCCTAGTTATCTGTAATTTGAATAAATAATAATAAAAATAAATAAAATTGTTTTTTACAATGTAATTTCTACCTCAGAAATATAACTATAACGAACTATTCAAAAAAAGAAGTGCATTTCTTCCTCAAAGGCCGGCAGCGCATTTGAGATTTCACCCGATTTGCAGATGTCTATGGGCGGCAGTGGTCACTTTCTATGCTCGTGTGCCCGCTTTAACATAAAAAAAAAAACTATAAAGGTACTTCGTAGAAAAAAATCTTGAAGTAAATTTAAATTGTAACGATTTTTCACACTACATCGAAGTAAGACCCAAGAAGACATGGGCAAAGCCACACACATACACACGCATAGGAAATTTTTGCATCCCAACCACGTCTACGAAAAACTACAAAAAGTGAGCTTTACAAAGCACGACAAAGTTTCCGCGAAAGGCCGCTCTATAAGGCACGACATACCTCGTCAAACGGGAAAATATTTTTTATCATCAAATCACATATGGCGGCAAAAACTCTGTTCTCACGACATATTTCATATGTGTGACCTAGCTTTTACTAGGTTTGGCTATCTGCACCCGTCTAGACCTAATACAGACCTCTCTTTTTACGGAGGCGATAAGGCTCGTTCCGTACTGGTTGGAATCTGTTTTTCTGTCATTTAGTACGTTTATGAATATTAAGCGAGTTTGCTTAGATGTGTTTTACATTTTGCGTCCATTCGATGATTATTTGAAATAAGATATAATAAAATAAACGCCTCGATGGTCTAGTGGTTTAAGTACCTACCGGGCCGAGAACTCGGGGTCCTGGGTTCAATTCCCGGGTCGAGCTAACTTTGTGTCGGTTTTTTCGGACACTGCTCGGGTTTATCACCAATCCGCATTTGGCAAGCGTGGTAATATTAAGCCAGTACCCATCATTGTAGCGATAACTTGATTTCAAGGATGGAGGCCTTTGCCTTGCAGTGGAACATTAATAGGCTGATACTTTACTTTGCTTTACTTAAAATAAACACTATTATGGTATGTAATAATGCCGATATTATTGACCTACAGTTTTTGCACCGAGTACTTTAGTATATATTCTGTGACCGAGTGCCGCCTTCATACAGCTCTCAAGATACCAACACGTGAAGTATTTTATTAATAATGATTAACTTAAATACAACATTTTGCGTAGGCGGGTGTATAAATGATTGGATGCATTTAAATCCTTGGTTTGGATTTTTGGATGGAAACGAAATGCAACAAACAAGTAAAAAAGACATGTTTTTACATGAACTTTTTAAAGTATCATAATTTAAGTAGATCAATGTAAACAACTAGATTAAACAACCTCTAGAGACCATTAACTTGCCCTAGACATCCTACGACAGTCTCTAACGGGGAACAGATGTGATTCAAGGCATAACCCATAACAATACCAATAACTATCCCAACTGAATTACCATAAAAGCAAAATCACAGTTCCCGGAGCCGTTCCGAATATCACATGACAAGTAATGGAATATTAGGTTCCGATATTGCACATCACTGCTCTTGCGAAACCCAGTTTAGGCTTTTAGGATTGTAGAATGTTCGTAATAAAAGATGCCTGGAAACCTGTCTCGTAAATAGATTACATGACCCTCGAGAATGGATTTTATGTCAAATTGGACTTTATGTTCAAGACATAAGATTAAAGATGTTTATAAGTAAATTGCTGATTTGGTGTGTAGCGGTATCTTAAGATCTCGATGGCATAGTGGCGTAAGGCGTATGTGTAAAGTAATTAAATTTCTGGGTTCGGTTTTATTCTACCTACTACTAGTCCACAGCTTTTTTACAAAACACTTTGTCTGTATGTTATGCTTTCAGGTCGATATTGGTACCTTCGTTGCCTTTGAGTTTATCAGGAATGTGGGACGAGTCGTGACATTGAAACTCAAGTGGGACGAGTCAGATTTTTTTTTTATGTGGGACACGATAGTGGGACGAGTGAGGCACAAATCGTTGTTTCTGATAGCAAGCCCTTACTCTACCTACTATCTATGGGGTCAGGTTATTTATGTCTTATAGTCCATTTTTTATTTTCGTTGTAAATATACCCTAATTTTAAAAGTAATTAAATCAGTGAAAGTTGCCTAAAACCTAATTAGTCCCTTAAACGGAGACACCTCCCGCTCCAGAGGAAACGGTATGAATAAATAACGAGACTCCCTCGGGAAATGTCGTTCAGAGCCTGAATTAAGTAAATTAATGTTCACAAACATTAGGATTTGTTTTTATTAATGTTTAATTCTGTTGACAAATAACAAAAAAGTTGCGATTTAGATTTTTTACAGAGCGAATCTCATTTCATATCCTGTGCAGTGGAATATTAGTTGAGAACGTTTTCTAATGTAAATGAATGCACAAGTAAGGGTGCATAGTGTTGTAAAACTATCGATGTTTTGACTATCGATTAATAAAAAAAATCGAAGTCATCAATGATATTGTTGTGCGTTTCCTAACATTAGTATCGATAGTATTGCAATTAGAAGCTAAAAGCGAAATTACGTGTTACGTGCCCGGATTAGTGACAACAGTTTGAAACCATAACCGGAACCTCTTGAGTCCTGCAGCCGTGTGTAGGATACAAGACCAGAGACTACAGCGTCCTAACTACCCACTAAACGTGTTCCCCTTCACGGCCTACGAACGAGCTGTATGCCCAACCAAGGACCTCTGAAATTGACCATCAAGTGTCAAAACTGCTCCCACGCGGTTCAAATTCTGTGAATTCCTTTATTCACTTTTCTACATTATCTTTTGCACGTTTTTGCAAAGACTTATTATTACTCAGTAAAAAGGATAAATAAATAAAAGCGAAGATACTCAAGTTATGGTCTAACAGTACTGGTGTCTGTGATATGTTAGCCATAAACCATACATGGTGTTTACTGGCGTCCGTGGGGCGAATGGAAATGGGCGATGGCGGTAACTCCCATTTATGGTCTTTTATGGTTTAACTATACTTTGTAAAACTGGACAATTACGAGATGAAAATGGTGCGAACGGCAGGTGGCTGTAATAACTATTCAATAGAAGTGATTAGTTACAAAAATTCCTTTGGCTTTTTCTTTCGGTTTTTACTATTTTGTTTCATGATGGCTATCCCTATGGTCTGCCATTTTTTAAGCTAGAGACTGGAAGTTTTATAATGCTAGAATTAAATCAAAAACTCGTTTTGAGCATGTTGGAATCTGGAAAATTCTTCTCACTTTAAGCCCTACTACTGTTATAAATGCCAATATAATTCTGGCTGTCGCGCTTTCACGCCCTAAACCACTGAACCGGTTCTAAAGAAATTGATTAGATACGTACATAGACTATAATTATGTTGGAAAAGGATAGAAATTCTTTTTATCCTAGGTTAGTGTTTCTTAACATTAAGTGATTTTATTAGTCCATCTTTCATGGCAAAACCGCGAGCGGAAGGCTATTTAGTAAGTTACATATTATCTCCTAGCCGTGATTTCGGCTACCGCGGCGGCCAATTTTTATGTTTAACTAACTACGCAGGATATACAGGATGTCCAGGAAATAGTACGACATACTGCGAGGGGTGATAGCTGGCATCAATGCCTACCGAAATAACTTAATACATGTTCAGCGAAATTTTACGGTTTTAAAGTTATACGAAATTTTCCGATGTATCGAAAAATCTCTACCATTGAACACATGTTTTAGCATATCTTAAATAATATATTTTTTCTAGTGTATTTTTACATCAAATTATTTGTGAATAGTTACTCTAATCATTGATAAATCTTTTTTCTATCAAAAATAATAACATTTTCAAGAAAGAAATTGTTATTTTGGTAGGTATTGATGCCAGCTATCACCCCTCGCAGTATGTCGTACTGTTTCCTGGACAGCCTGTATAGTGCACAAGTGGATATAGTAACAGTAGGACGGGGTCCTCCGCATCTCGTGTTCGTCGAGCGCCACTGGTATATAAACTCTTTAACGAGCTCTCCGGGAGCTTTCGCTCGCACTAAACAATACTGCCTCTTAATACCCCTTTTACTACTCGCATACAGCCTTGCAGCTACTATTATTTACATTATAGTACGATTATTACTTTTTAACGTCCGGGAAATGCGCCTACTCTTACCTAAGGCTAATTATTATAAGCTGAGGAACACGAAGTTTAAAAGTTAAACTTCTTTTAACAAGTTGTCAGAGAGAGAACCCTTGTTCGTTCCCAGTTTGGCCAATTTTGTAATTTATTAAAATTTTCTGTTGTATGTTGCACAGTCATTTAGCCCCAAAATAATCAACAATACTAAGTATGGGTGCCTGACAACTAATGAACATACTCAAATGTTTTGTATGGTTATAATAATATAAATTAAATTAAATAAAAAGCTTTTTCTTGTAAATAAAATATTATAATACATATTAAATACCCAGATCAGTATAGAATAAAGAAACTGTATGTTTTTCTATATATTTTCTTCATACAAAGGCACTTCAAGTCTGACCTTTTCTTAAGACTTATTTGGTCATATAATAAAAGTCTTTTACACGTTTTAAAAAATAAGACGGTATGAGCTGGGCTAATAAAAAGCGATAAATTCAAAAACCTACTTGTAAGCTACACTATATATTGTGGTAGGGATATCTTTGAGTATGCAAACAAAAGAAAATCAAAATAAAAAAATAAAAATCGTATTAGTTCAGTCACGTTTTACTTAGCATACTCCAAGGTTCGCCTTAAATAATTTCCTGCTCCCATCTCAAAGTTCAGACCGTGAATGGACTTTTTAAACTTCAAAGAACATACACAGAAAAATACAACGAAAAAACGACTCAAACCACCAGTGATACAGTTTAGAATAGTTCACTCCATGTCAAAGTTGACAAATCATCACCAATAACAGTGTATGCCAATGATATTATGCGTAGACACGCGTCTGGCACGTCCTACGGCTATTTATTTAGCAAATGCCAAGCCAATATGTACCTTACTGTTTGCATACAAAGTCTATTCATAAAGCAAAGGGTGGACTTTCAAAAAATATATAGTTTTTTGAAATTGGAAACCGTTGACAGACGGAATTCGGTTCAAAGAAATTTAAACATTATGAAGTTGTGGTGAGGCAGGGTTTTAATTGGCAGTGTTTTTAAGGGGCAGTGGTGTTTGCTTCCGGATCGCTTAGGGCTTGTGTAGGGCGAGTGATAATCCGCAAGCCGAGTGCGTGTGCGCGACCTTAAAATAGGGTTGATCATTGTTGAAGCAAAGAATGTCGATAAAATTTTACAAAAAAATATTGTTTAGATATTTGGTTTAAGGATTTATTATTATTTTTTTAAATTGTGGGCTTGAACCTTACTCAAAAAATACTCACCTATTTTTTATTTATCTATAATTATGACCTACAACTCAACACAAAGCCTGCTCCATTTCGATGTAGAATATGGGCTACTTACCATTTGGTAAACTTCCCATTTAGTAAACCTCAATCTGTGCCAAAAGTTGCGTTTGGTAAACATTTTATTTACTTCATACATTTAGTCCCATTTCGATAGTTTACCAAATGGGACTAAATGTATGAAAAACGTATGAAGTAAATAAAATGTTTACCAAACGCAACTTTTGAGTAGGCACATATAGAATATGTCCAATAACATTACTATTATATAATCCTAATTTGTTTTCTTTTTGTCGACAGCCCTCTCCGTCGATCAAAAAATACTCCAGAGATGAAGCGAGGATTAATAAATTAATAAAAAAATGTTTGATCGATGAAAGTGATCGGCATTATAAAGGATTATCGATATATTTCGATGATTCATCGCTCTACTAACACAATAGTAGGGATCGTTTTTTTTTAATTTTGGAGCGTGTATTAGTTTTATATTGTGTGATTCCTTTGGTGTTGAAGATGTCTATGAGCGGTGGTAGCCACTTACCATTAGGTGTCCCGCATGCTCGTCTGCCCGACATTTCATAAAAAAATGTATTTCAAATATTGCAATTTGTACGGGTAAAACGTAGCATTTAAATAATTTCACCCATAACGTGCCATGCTGAGATGCCACAGAGAAGTGAACAAGGGAAAAGTTGACGGCTTGACAGTTCGACAATTTTAGAAATAGTAATTTTTTAAGTGTCAAATTGACGTTAACTTAACTCTATAATTAAATAAACAAATTGCACACGGTTTCTTCTATTTTTGTCCAAGCTTTTTTTTTCGAATTCAAAAATGTCTTTCTTGATTAGTTAGTACACTAAACTTTCTATACTAGAAACTTTACTTGTACAGTTAGTATGCGAAATATGACAAATCTAAAAAACAATTACATAAATTATTGTCGGACATTGTATTAGAATTGGTATTTGAAACACGGGACTCCCCCGGTTTCCCCTTCACACTCTAAACCTACCGACTAGCCCATGGTACCCTGTGCCTATCGCAGCTATGCTTTAAAGTGGGTCCTACTAGCCACGACACCACAGAGGCAAGTTTATTCAATAAATCTCTCTCGTCTCATAAACTAGCGAGCAACGCCGTCGTGACGGAGATTGATCGCCTTGTCTATGCCCGCTCACTCTGTGGCATCTCTACGATTTAATTGTTATTATTAATTTCGACTCCGTTCGGATATAACAGCGATATTCCTTCTCGGCTACTACAGTTGTTTATTAATTAAATTGATTATTAATATAGTTCAACCTTTATTTGTTTTGGGTACTGTCGATAAAGCTAAAAACTTAAAATCACAAACTTATGTTACATGGACTTTATTTAATTTTCTTTTATTAATGTCTTATAATGAACATAGGCATCAGTTTTAAAGAAAAATACAAAGCGAGACTTCACCACGAAATGTGGTCAAAAAATAATTAATCATTGCCTGACATTTTATATCCTTTTATCTCTTCACTAAATTATCCTTTTGCAAAATGGTCTGTTCAATTTATTATTATATTCCGCAGACAAACACTCAGACAAACACGCCTATGCCTTCACCTTAACAATATCCTTTGACGCACGTACATACATTCAAAAAGGTTTATTTTTCTGAATAACTTAATCCCGCTTTTCATTGGAACATACGCAGTTACTCTGTATTCAAATTCAAAATTACCCGCTTTAATGCGTGTTTTCTGCCAGTTTTAACATAAAAGGCTATGAAATTGCTATTCAAACTTTTTGCACCGCTCGGGACACTGGCAAAAAATATTTTTACGCCGTGAAAAAGAAAAATACAGGGAATTAGTGACGTTCCCTCTTTTGAAGCAATTTAAATGTAATTGAATGTTCAATTGAGTGTGCATAATGTTATTTTATTAACTTTTTTTAAATATTGACGTTGAATAGAAATTCAATTAACAACAAATATCCAGAATAGTTAGTGAAAATAATTTTGTTTCCCAAAATTGATCTGGTCCGGTTTATTTTTGTAAGAAATTTATTGAATCTTCAAATTTGAACATAATAATGTTCTAATCTATGAAACATAAAGCTTAAATCATAATTATGGTTGTACAACAAATAATACTTTGAATTATTTTTGGACACCCTTGAAATCAATAAAAATTAGTTTAAGATCAACGTTGTATTCACGGTACACACTACACATGCTGACTTTCAGATTCAATCAAATTAGCTCCTTGTCGTGATGCATTGTGTAATGTTCTCGCTAAAATATTATTTATTTATTTTTGCATACTTTTAATGACATCTTATTCCATTCATTCTTAGCAACATTTGAAAGCTACAGAAACGCCGTAACTGCTCGACTTGCAATGTGAAGAATGTGGACACAGATAGTTAAATAATCCTCTACTTCACGTTTTGAGCTATTTAGAACATCTTAATTCTAGGCATCATTAATTTTCCTTTTAATTGTTGTTTTCGCTTATGAAGCTTCACCAACCATGAGGCTTTAAAAATTTATTTTTGTTTTTTACAGTTGCACTTTTTTGCAATAAGTTAAAAAATAACAATTCTTTATTTTCTTAAAACATGATACAGTTATTACTTATTCGATTTGATACAACGGTCACGTCATTCATCTGACTCCTTTGACTGACGTATCTGCCCGATCGATGAAAAGATTTCTCACTAACGATTGAGATATCGAGTCCGCTTTGCCAGTAGATTGAATTCGATTTGTCTGAACATATTATTATCCTTACTAACATATAATAAGATTTCACTAGTATTTAACTTAGGATTATCGATATTTTAGGCCATACCTACTTACGATAGTAGTGTGAATTTTGAGTCGATATCTGTGCTGTGCTATAAAGTTATTTTAATTTATTTTGTTACGTAAGAATTGACATGTTTCACCGATGATAACACACCACGCAAGAGAAAAAGATGGCTAATAAATAATTGGAACGACTGAAACATCATTTTTAATATTTTTTATTTTTTATAGTAGATTAGTACATTGGCTCCACTTAGCCTGATGGTAAGCAAGTGGTATTATGTGAAATTCCAAAAGCCACAAATTGGTGTTTATAATAATATGATGATTCAATTTTACGTCAGTTTAAAGCTCGTTCGTCATTTAAAACATAATTGGTTAACAAATATTGTTTACCCAATTAGGCTACAGTAAACTTAATAAACCATCCTGAACGACTATTTATTAAGCAAACAACTGCGATATTACGTCAAAACCCGTCGTTTATCTCATGGCCGCTGTAAACCGACCGGGGCCTAAGTGACCCCTAATGACGGCTATTAAACTTTGCATAAGTTGCTTCGTTCCGAGGCAATTACAAGCTATCCATCATTAGCATGGGTTTGTGTTATACACAATACCTTGCTATACCCGAGGTACGCACTATTCAGTTCTTCTCAGGAGGACATTAACATTACGGCTTTTCTTTTTATTGCAATGTGTAACAACTACGAGCAGATCGTACACCTGATGGTAAGCGCCACGTCTGCCCTTAGACAGTTCAGTGCCAAACAGTAAAAGCAGTTACTGCCTGGCACATATTTTTATGCAGTTAATTACAAACAAATATCTGCCTTAGTAATAAACATTATGTAATTGTAATGTTGCTGAATTGAAGGAATGAGTTTCTTAGATTTTTGGACTTTGCCCAGAAAAAAACGCGCTTGATTTGGTATACCAACCTTCGGTTTATGTAGAAGCTGTTTAAGAATGGATAACTGCTACAAACGGATGTTGTTTACGGATTTCCAACAATCCATCACTATCTTAAATGTTAAATAGTTCCTTCCTGAACTTTGGCGACAATGCAAATCAAAATACCTAGTATTTATTATGATTCAATAGGTCATAATATACGGTACACAAATATTAGGTCAACAGTACCGCCCAGTCAAAATGGTAATTAGTGAGCGCTCGAACGTTATCAAATACGTGCACAACACTATCAGTGCATCAGCTGATTAGGGCTGCAGTTTCCTGTGCGCGTACGCAGGCAATGCTGATGACAGTAATTATCTGACCTGGGAACCGTTAATGGGGTCACATTTATTTGTCAACTTGGAACATTAAGTCGGCTTGATTGAGGATAGAAAGTAAGTAAAGTTAGAATTTCAGAGCGAGGTATAGCGGCGTAGTGTAGTTGTAGTCTTGTTTTTGTTTGCGAAAAATTTATGAATGGCGGTGACATCCTTTTGATTTTTATTTAAAAAAAAGGAGTAGCCACTGCCACTTTTCTGCCCACTACATAGGCATATAGGTTATCGCATTGCACCAAACTTATTTGTCTTTACTTTAGAGTTTTTTTGATTGGTCACAGTTCTATAAATGTGGTTTAAACACTAGTCATAACAAGCTAGCTTAAATCCTAAATCGGCCTTGGTTTATTTGTACTATTATCAAATAAGTAAAAATTTTGTTGTGAACATGACACGTAATTTAAAAACATTTAAAAATACATAATACCTAATTTGCGAATTTGATGAAATCATAACAGATGTTCGGTACATCCGACCCTAATGACCGCCATTTGCGATGACAATACAATATGTCCGCCGAACTGTCAAACTGATCAAACTCCCGCGCTTTTCGCCCGAACGACGCCATTGCTGTATTGTTACAATTTACGCCAATCCTTGGAATAAATGCGACAGATAATTTGATGTATGAATAGAGGTTTATTACGGCGTTTATTTGCTGTATCCGTTTCATTGCACAGGGACCTTTATTAGCAATGTGCCCTAATTTTATGAGATATTATGGGGTGGTTGGGGAGACATTTGGTAGGAATTAACTGTTACAATGAATCTGTATGTTGCTGTATTTGTAATTGGATATGTTATAATTTAACGTAATAAGTATATCAAATAATATTGTGATGCTGTAATTTTTATTTTGTTAACGTGTCAAAGAATAAAATAAATATGGCAGCCATTAGATTTAAAAAACAACAATATAAATCCCTAATCTCTCTAGCCGTTCACAATCCACTTCCACAATGTTACCATTCGAGTTCTATTTATACAGACAATTTATTTCAGACCATCCATATATCGGAAACATTAACAAACACAAATCATACTCTGATTCGGATAAACAACTACACAGGAAGCTATGAAACAATCGTTATCACGTGATTCGATGGCGCTCGTAAACCCGTCGTCTGGTAACCGGCGGTTAGACATAACCACGGTTATTTCTAACCCGAGTTACGATTTACAGCCGTTTTGTAACACGACCCGACATTTTTTTGTTATTAATAAACTGAATGGGAGATGTCTCGGAGTCTTTGTAGTTTGGAGCTGTTTTAATGTCTGATGTGTGGTCTTCGTCATGGTAACGGGGTCAGTTTTGAGACTCGCTGCGATGTCTGCCTTGATAAAATTCCATTAAAAATACCGATTTCAGAGTTGTACTTTCGACCAGCGTTGTTGGTTCAAAAATGTTTACAGATAAATAAGTGTCAAAATCAAAATCAAAATATACTTTATTTACGTAGGCTTCAAAGAAGCACTTACTTATAAATCGTCATACATTAATATTACAGACTGACTCTATCATCAATATCTGCTACTTATACTCGACTCGAGAATCGAGCAAAGTGACAAGCGTTTTGGAAAGTCTTATGTCCAGCTGTGGAGTGCAACAGGCTGATGATGATGATGTTGATGATTCATCAATTTAGTGCCCAACTTAAACCGCTAAGAGCCACCCGAGATTATTTAATACTAGCCTTCCGTCCGCGGTTTTACCCGCTCGTAATTTCTTTTTTCAAATATCCCCCCCTTCCTCCCACATTTCCGGGATCAAAAGTGTGCACCGGGGATAGTGTAGCTTTCCAACAGTGAAAGAATTATTTAAATCGGTTCAGTAGTTTCGGAGCCTATGCAATACATTGCACAGGGCAGGAAAAACAAACAAACAATCAAATCTTTCCTCTTTATAATATTAGTATAGATTTTCGCTTTTGCCTATGCTCTATTCCGCGAACGCTATTTATCACCGGCAGCTGCGCGGGCGCCGGTCACTGGGCCGGCGCGAATTAATGCCCAATTGATCAATCGTAACGCGAATGATTTACTGCGCTTTCGATGACACGTCAATATCGATATTAGATGCGAGTGCATTCATCTTCACTAGCACGTTAGACTATGACAAGTTAGGTTTTTGTTTCTGGGGAGCTATTTTCAGAACTTGCTCGTTATGGCAAATGGAATTTTAGAGGCAATAATGTTTTAAGCATTTTTTAATCGGTCTCGGCTTGATGATCCAGTGGTTTCAGTACCGGGCCGTGATCGTCCTGGTCCTGTGTTCAATTCCCGGGTTATGCAAAATGTGTGTAAGATTTTTGAACATAGCTCGGGTTTGTGATTGCCGCATTTGGCAAGCGTAGATTAAAACAATACCTACCATTGGAGCATCGACATGATTTCAATGGTGGAGGCTTTCCCACTGCAGTAGGACTGATAGGTATTATCTGATTCAAATGCTATTAGGATAATACCTTTTGGATTTTGAGTGAAACGTGACATTAACTGCGCTTGTCCGTAACCAATAGCAACGCATTATTTATGTCTGTGTGTGTAAGTCATCCCTGTTGCGTCACGCAACTCCAAAAGGTCGTATCCTAATAGAATTTGAACCAGATAGTACTATATGTTAGTAGGCAGACAGATAAGCAGTCAACTTGAACACTTTTATCACAATTCTATAAGCCTAGTTAACTTTTCTTCTGATGGCTACTCAGCAATAAAGACTACGTCAGTTTAAACCATTATTTAAAAACAATTTTACAATATTGATTCAATTCAATGCTTTTATAGCTAACGTCAAGAATTGCTTTTGAGGATAAGTATCTACAAAAGCTCTACTCCAAACAAATGACCACAATATTGACAATTTCTTCTTAAAAAAAAATAGTCATCCTTCAAAAAGTTCAGCAAAAACTATTAACACAATTCTAACGACTGAAATAGCAATAAACATGTCGCAACAAAACAAACTGAAGCTCGCTAGGCGACCACCCACCAATCAGGCAACTAATCAGCATAGAATGCCTCTCAGACACAAGGCAACCCCGCGGCGCAGCTTACCACGGTGCAATGGATGCCACACAATGCGACTGGCTCAATTGCAGAACGATTTGGCTCACCCCCCTGTCTAGAAGACATTTATGAACAATGGAACTGTGTTCGAAGAAACTTATCGTTTTAAATCATTTACAAACTTGGAAAGAGGAAATCTTTGTGCGCGTAATTAAATGGGTCGGGAGGCTTTGCAAGAATTCTAGCTTGTCTGTGAAGATGCACATTTCACTTCGTGCATCTATGTATGTTATATTTAAATAAATAAATTTTGGGAAACATCTCTTACTTGTAGCACCTGTGTAATGTGTTGCACGTTCTGTAGCATTACGTTTAACAGAATTTATAACCATTCTGGCTTATTTCGTCACAGTCTCTTGAAAAAAATTGTTAGATACAAAAATTTACACGATGCAAAACGTCACTACATACATCATCGACCGTATATTAAACTACATTGAACTACAATTACTCTAACTCAATGATAAACTATATCATATTTTTTTTCATTATTGTTATTACTGTTCTTACCAACCTAATAATTTATCCCAAGCATCAAATTTTCCGGACATTGACAGGCGATGATAACGACCACTTACCATCACCAACTCTACTTTAACTAAGTAAACAACCAGAAAACGTTGACCCATGTTATGTTGTATATCCGAAGTTCTCCGAAAGTCTGTGACAAAGTTTTTTTAATACTTTTAGCTTCATTTGATTTGATGAGAAACCCGAAATTTTAGGGTGCATCAACCTTAAACTTTATCATACGTGTCAGAAATTCTCAGAGGCTCAGAGAACATGGGGCTTGCAGTAAGAAAGCACATTAGGCAATACGTCTCAGTTAAATACGCCGCAATAGCCGCTTACCATCAGGTAAGTAGTGTGCCTGTCTGTCTGCCAGCTGAAGTGTCATAAAAAATGGGATTTATTAGGTACCATTGTCTAGTGCACTGTCTAAAGCAACTAACATAGTATCACTATTGTTTTCCAAAACACCAGATCCAAACTAATTCAATAATGTCCTCTTCCTAAATTGATAGCAACTTCTGTTTTTTTTTACAACAACCGTATAGTAACACGAAATGCATTGGCGCATCTAAAACTTCGCTCCAAAGGAAATGGGGGGTCATTTTAAAATGGTCAGGGGCTAATCGCGGTATCGCGTGCACCGTCTAATAACCCGGAGGAACCTGGTAAGTAGCGACAAAGTGGAAAAGTGAAATTAGCCTGTTTGTTTTGGGAGAGGCTTTACTCGTTATAAGTACGATTTAGTTTATGTTAACACGGAAGGAACGGTCATATATTAGGAGCAAGTTTTAAATATTATCTTATTGGTAATATAATAATTAATGTAACTAGTATTTTAGTCAATAGGAAATGAAATACTATTGAATACATTTGACAATTTCTAAACCAATCAGAATTCAAACTAACGCACGCATGCCACTAGATGATGGAAAACCAGAGAAACCTATTTATCTTCAAACTTAGCAACTATTGGTAAATTTCTCCCTTATTATAATATAATATGATTGAGATATAAATATTACTATTGATTTATGCTCTTTAAAATTGCCAAGCTAGAAACAAGCTGGCAGAGAAACACAGCTTTGCTGACAATTGCAGTTGCTTAAAACAGATAAAACCTATTTAATAAGCATCATGACTAAATCATTGAGCTATAATTTTGGTGGTCCTATCAGAGCAACACAAAAAGAAAGTCCTGAAATTGCTAAAATTTATTTTTTATTATAATACTAGCCTTCTGCCCGCGGCTTCGCCCGCGTGAACTATAGGACGTTATCCCGCGGGAATATCTTTATAAATTGTAGCCTATGTGTTGTTCTGATGTATAAGCTATATTACTGTAAAGTTTGATTGAAATCAATTTAGTAATTTTTACGTGAAAGAGTAACAAAAGTCCATCCATCCATACTTACAAACTTTCGCGTTTATAATATTATAGCATTCCGCCCGCGGTGTCAAGAGCGCCTTTTTTTTTTCAAATATCCCCTCCCCCTTCCCCCACATTTCCGGGATCAAAAGTACCCTTTGTTCACCGGGGATAGTGTAGCTATCCAACAGTGAAAGAATTATCCAAATCGGTTCAGTAGTTTCGGAGCCTATTCAATTCACACAAACAAACAAACAAATAAACAAACAAACAAACAATCAAATCTTTCCTCTTTATAATATTAGTATAGATATAGATGTGTTTGTGTTAGAAATGTTTCTATAGTTCAGAATTGTCATAAATTCTCTCTGATGCCAGGTGTTCCTTTTGCAATAAACGACCTTAACACAACTTTATGACACCAGAGCACCATATAAAATAGTACAATAGACAAGTTTATAGTAAAACAAGAAAGCCTCTTCATTGTGGGAGGTAATCTCCGTAAAGACCATTAATTATGCACTCACAAGACTTAAAACTCGAAAAAACACTTCTCCTGTCACGGCGGGTAATTTACAACCGAAACTGCGCTTTGTTACTCAAATAATAAAGCTGTAGGACATCGCGAATATCGTAGGAAGAATAAAGACCCGTGGCTTATGACAGGGTTGACTAACATTTAATTATAATTCTTTGATAATGCTACATTATACTTGTATATTATGTATATGTCGCAGGCAAGTTGTATGATTCCGCCGTTTACATACGGCGTCGTCAGTTTAAAAACGCTTGCAGATATGTATTATGCCGAAGGCAATATTTTTTCAGGTTAATAAAATAACTCCGCTTCGCTCCGCTCCCGCCATAGCCTTCTTCTTACCTATATCCATACGAGTCGATTTCCGCCTCTGATGTGTTTTTATTTAACTTAATTAATTTCTCTTAGTACGCCATATGTAAACGGCGGAATTATACAAATTGCCTGCGACATCAGTACGCCGTATGTAAACGGCGGAATCATACAAATTGCCTGCGACATTTACCTATATACTACTGAAAACATGTTTGTACTGTGCATCGATTGAATTAAGTCTCAAGTAGTCTCAACCTCTTTACACTTTCGCGGAGTAACTAATCGATTTCTCACCTAAAATAAATCGGTCGCCTGTTTTTTACTTAACGTTTTTAAGTTTCATAATGTTCATTAATCCTTTGTATTATTTTAATTTCGTTAAAGCTTGGACGAAATGTAATAAAAACTCCCAATGCTATACAAGTTCAATAAATGTGGACCCAGATGCCAGCCCTGAGGTACGCCAAAGGACTCGAGTCGGTTCAGTCAGCCGCTAACACACATTGAGTTATTGCTTCCGCGGCGATGTCGCATTGTCCGCGATCGGACGGCCGATGATTTACACGCATCCTACTTTCTTTGCTACTTTTATTGTACTGTCCTTTTGAAGATCAGGCATAGACTAGTATCTAAACATGTTGACAGCTATTACTATTTAATTTATCGTCTTGAATTATTATCAGAAGAGCTAAGACTCAAGAAAAATCTGATCAGGCAAGCAAGTATTCCGTATAAGGTGGTCATATAGCTTATAGATGTTCTGTAGGTACTACAACTTATTTATTTCTATCATCATCATCATTTCAGCCAAATGACGTCCACTGCTGGACATAGGCCTCCCCCAAGGATCTCCAAACCGATCTATAGAACTAAATAAATCTTTATTAAGCTTCTTAATCAGAAAAGTGTTACTAAGGGGTACCTACGCTTGGGCTTGATTCTAGATTTGGCTATTTCATATATTGCGTGACAGCAGCCGTTGATCCTTATCCAAGACTTAGTGTTCATTAACTTCAAAATAAACTTGATTATTCAGTCTATGGTCTGATCTGAGAAAATACATCTTATAATATTCTTTCACTATCCCGGCCACCTACTTGTCATGAAAAAACATTTCTATAAAGTCTACCTACATTTTAATAAGAATAATTGTATCCAATTTATCTTGCGATTAAATTAAAAAGCAAAATAAAAATTCGCTGTACACCGCATACGAACGAAGCAAAACGAAATCCAGTAGAATTTACCGCATCAATAGTGAGCGATTTAAAATATGAGCCCAGAGGCACTGATGTATACGATCCTTCTGATTTCATTCCATGACGAATGGTCCGCCATTTAAAAGCGAAAGAATATGGTAAATATCTGGTTAAGCCTCTCGATCAATCGGAGAGAAGCATTCGTAATAGTTTGTTACAGTTTCTTGAGCATATTTTTGCCTGTTTTTTCTTCCTTCTGACCGCACTCAACCTGATGGTAAACGAATGTAAGGTCCAATTATAAGGTCTGATGAGTTAAATTGGTCGATTAACAATCAGGTTGTCTTTGAAGTGGCTGGACAATTGACAATGATTGTTTTAGGATGCACCTGTCTTTTTTTATACCACGTCAGTGGGCAGTCAGGCACGCAGCCCACCTGGTGGTAAACGGTCACTCAGCCTATTCCAATGCCCTCATTGGAAAAGGTATATCCAAGATCTAAAGTATATATTATCCAAAATTTAGCAAGTCCGGTCCAATTCCATGGGAGCATTTGCTGTTGGACTTGTAAAACAAGCAGAGTCTGAAATGGCTTACTGAAAAGTACAACATGTGCTCCCGATAAAATATGGCTATGGTAACAGAGTCAAAGATAGCTTAGTGTATCTTGTCCAGCTAATAGTAAACAAACATATAATTTAAACCAGCACACCTAAATTTGATAAAGCTGTCTAGTAAATTACCTTTAAATATTTAGACTATATTAAAGAAATCATTAAAATCACAACAATATTTACAAAACTAAACTAGATTCGAAAGTCGTCTTATACCTTATTATTCAAAAAAATCCATCATTCCAACAGCGTTCGGTGCCAAAGAGAGATCCTCAGTTGACCGTTTGCCAACAGGGACGCTTCACACGTAACGATCGACTCCCACTATCAATCTTTGACGACATATAACAATATATTATTTACTTGCAAATATGACGTAATTAATAGTCTATCTGTTGGCATTTGCCCAAGACAATATGTCAACTTGACTTGCTATTGGATGAGAATGGAACAATAAGATGGCCGAACGAAAAGGCAAATAGGCTTGTTTCCACTAAGAATGAATCGGATGGCTTAGAGTTTCTAATGATTAATCATGATAATTATGTAGTAAACAAAAAAACAACTTTTTTACTAAAATAATATAAGATTACAAATATTTTTGGAAATTAAAATCGGCAAAATTACTTATTTAATCACGTGACATTAAACAACAATCAGAGAAGCGTGACGTCAGTCCTCGCAAAACACCGGTTGCAGCTGTATAATGATCTCGTCGACTGACATCAACAAACTCGATTGTTTCGCGAGGATAGACGTCATTCAAGACGCCATGACAGTCTTGGCCTTTCCAAAGTTAATTTTAAGTTTATTTCTAAAAAAGCAAAATACTTATGAAAAAGGCCTATTTTTCTAAAAATAATATATATTTGGGGTAAAATAGATACTAAACTATAGTTTTAAACAAATTTCCAAATTTGGTCAACTAGCCTATTGTGTATGTAGTGTTAATGATTTAGTCCATCAGGTTGATCAACCAAATCCGTCAAGTTTATTCCTGCATTTGCTCTTGTTGTTTCAAAGATTTAAATAGCTATCATCCCACAAGAGAAACCTGCCATCATAAATAAATTACTTTTACTACTTTTGTTCCGGCATGTTATAATGTGGAAGCCATTTAAATAAAACAGTCATAAATTAAACAATGAGCGATGCTTCCTCCCTCGCTAAATTTTCCTCAAGGGAATAACCTGCTCGATTTTTTTCATCAGATGGGTTGCGGTCTGTCTGCCAATTACGGTCATAAAACAAATGGTAAAAAAATAGAAAAAAACGCATCGCTTTTTGAAACGACTAGATGTTTTAGGCACGCCAGTTACGTAGGTTTTAATCTTGTCGAAACGCCGACCCTGATATGCATTTGTTTTTTATGTAGGTACTCTTACCTCAGAGTTTGGGACCACCAACCCGCATGTGGCAAAAATATGGTCAGTTTCCAATCATTGCAAAAAAATCTCTATATCAATCATGTATTCAATCCTAAAATGGGACATTAATATGAGGATCAGTGTGTTTTGCATCGTGTGTTGTTAACCGGGCGTGTCCTCTCGCACTCGTAGTCACTGGTCGCTTTGTTTTGCGGTAAAATTAGCGGCTTATTTCGATAGCGCGATTGAGCCGTAATGGCTGCGCCGCCGCAGTTATGATTTGTGGACAGCTCTCCACTTCGGAATGAGTTAAAGCTACGATCTTCAAAGACAGGTATAATCAAGATAAACATTTATTTCTATAATATCTTTACGAAGCATTGTATCTTCTTTTTACATCATCGTAAAATGATACAAGAACCAGCCAAAAACGCATGTGATTGTGGTGCCTCCCCGCAAACCATGGCCCATCTGCTTTCCTGTCCCGCGTGCCCTGACACATGTGATCAGGAAGACTTGCTGCGCGCTAACAGTAATGCTGTTCGGGTGGCGGAGTACTGGTCTGGTAAAATTTAGCCATCGACTCGCTAAGAAGAAGGAGATCATCGTAAATTCTCTAGCGAGTATTTTAATACTTAGTCTGGGACCGATAATGGAATCAGAATTAATAGAAGAACTTATTTGGAGAATGGACTAGCTAGCTATCACTTCTACACGCTGCTGGAGCACGAATACGAATATATAAATATGCAAGCTAAATTAAAGTCACGATTTGATTGAAAACTAATTCTTTTCAGTCAGACTATAGGTACCTATGAAAAGAATTAGTACAGCAACAATGTTCACCATTCCTTCTTACCTCTTATTCACATCTCACGCACCTACGACAATATTTAAATTAAATCAATCGGTAGCACGCGATGCAGCACAGGCTACGAATAACTCTAGTTGACACACCGTAGCACTACAATGTATCCACGGTTCGTGAAATGATTACCCGTCGCGTTTATCATATCGGCTGATTTATCGCGACTGCTCTATTACGAGTAGCATTATGCGAGGCGTGGGCGCAGCTCGCTAGCCCGTAATTGCTTGTAACAACGTCTTTTTAGTCAATATTTTTTTTAAATGTGTAATAGGCTTTCGCCAAATCTGGACGAGGCGATTTTTTTGTCGGATTCGGAGAGTCGGGTTCAGAGAGTCGGATTCGGAGAGTCGGATTCGGAAAGTCGGATTCGGAGAGCCGGATTTGGAGAGCCGGATTCGGTGATGCAGCATTCTGGTAGTATAAATGGCTCTAGGTTGCCTTATTGTAAGCTCGGATCTTCAGAAGCTTTTAATTAGATTGACTTTTTGACTGACCCAATGGCGCGTTAAAATGACCCTACTCTAGGCAAGGGTCGTAGGTTCGAAGCCCAACCAGAACAAATATTTAAGTTTAGAACATTTGTGTATTGTCCTGTTTCTGGACATAAGATAGAGTACAACACACGCCATCGGGCCAGTTAAATGATGTATAATATTGTTATTTTTATAACACGTACTTAGCATTTATGTTTCCTCAATTACTGCTTTAAACTATCGATGATGTACATATGAGAACGACTGGATTAATTTGTAATTCTATGCAAAAATATTTTTGATAAATCTAATTAATTTCAGATATTTATTTTTAACGCTCTTCCCTACTCGTGCATGTACAAAATCAAGGTCGGTCGTTCATTTTTTTTATTCTAACTCAGTTGGCAGACAGGCTCGCATCCCACCTGATGGTAAACGGCCACTGCGGCCTAGTCCATTGAGGGACGATTCACCTGACTGTAGACTCATCTGATCTTTGAGCCTCTGATTTTAAGTGTACTGGCTCTCACATTGTTTTTGCCGGAACACAGCCAGAGCTTCATTTTCATTATGAATAATATTTATCAACGTAGTAAAAAACCATACCATATAGTATACAAACATAGACAGTGGGCGTCCCAAGCGGGACCTATCACATTGACGTTTGAAACGCATTCGACGCGAGAGCTGCATAAATATGCAGATTTATTCAAAACTCATGGAAATTATGCACAAAAGTCATATCCAATAGTTAAAGTGTTTATTCACTATCAGTTTAATTAATACACTGTGCACGAGCGGTTGATAAAATTATAGGCCAGTTTTAATCTTATTTATCAGCGTCATATTAGTTTACCAATCAATGATATTATATTATTAAAAAAAACGAGCCAATAATAAGATTTTCTGTTTGATATAGCCATAGATAAATAATATGGCATTAAATAAACTTCCAT